>VWZY01011204.1:39886-66176 GCA_013399075.1 Chloroceryle aenea
ACCTGTGAAAAAGGTAGCAGTGGCTTGCTGGACTTCGGCGGACAAGCCAAAGATAAAGCAAATGTAGTGAGTCTGGGTGTGAGTCCTGGGATTGGGTCCCAGGGCAAGTCCAGTGGCACAGCATCGTGCAGCACATCGTGAAGGGAAACTGCCTCGGGGGGATCATGGGCAGAGGAGGGGATAAAGAACCCCATGAAAGGGGAATTGTTGAGTTCCTCGCTGCTGGCACTGAGATTAGCAAAGGATGTCAGAAGCAGCAGTGGAGAAGGCAGGAAGAGAAGATCCATTGTGAAAGGTACCTAAGGTTTTAGGGCCTGGATATGTTGTCTTTGTAGGGCAGAAGAAACCTCAGAAGAAAGAGCAGAAAGTCCAGCTGAGTTGTAGTAGTGGGCAGGGAGAAATGAAGCAAATAATTTATAAAAGATTTTATACCTGTGTATAAATACATGCACAGGCTTATACTTTTTATGTGCTCTATCTAATTTCCTGGTGATATTACTTATTAATTGGCAAACACAATTTATTTTGCAGTTACCGCACTTTGCTGTAGACATCTCACTTCTTGTGTCTCAAATTGTTTGTTTTTCAAACAAAACCCCCTGCTGTTAAATATTTTAAACCAATGCTAAGCAATTCAATTCAGGGAGATTCATCATGGTGGTGGCAGAACAGAAATGCACCAAGTACTTTGGCTACAGAGAATCCCAGTGTGTAACACCTTGAAATTTTCAAATAACACAGTCATTTTCACCCAGTCTATTCTAGATACAGGGGTTTTTAACTTTTATCAATGTTGATTTATATGGTTACAGAGTATATTATAAACTACCTGGGTAGAAAATCCCCTCTAGGTACTGCTAGAAGCTGGAGACAGAAAAGATCGATTGCAGCCTCTCCCATCTCCCTCTGCCAGTGCCAAACTATTGCTGTGCTGAGACACAAAACTATACCCTGATAAATCTCCTTTTCATGATGATGTACGCTTTGGTGTAACATAAAGGCAAGGGAGAAGGGGACAGAATGAAGGAGCGGGTCTGAAATCAGGGCGAAGAAACCAAAGAAGGACTTTTTCTAAAGGCTGGGTGCCCATGTCATTGAAATCCCTTTGCCTTCACTCATGGGGATGCAGTGCTTTAAAAAATTGCTTATTCTCTAAGATAGGACTAAAAGCTCTCCACTACAACACAAGACATTTATTCAATCTTTCCTAAGTACTTAAACTAAAAAGAAATCCTCTATAGTTTATTTTTACACAGGAGCACCTTTGATTATTAAATCTAATCTATTTGTCAGCAGCTAGCGTGTGAATTTACTCTACCTTTTTACTCAGTTTGGACAATAAAACCACGTTGCTCTGTTCCCAGCCATTTCCATTCCCTGGTTCTACTGCATTAAACACAATGTGGCTGTTGTCTGGGCTGCAAACACTCAAGGGAAATAGTTTAAATAATGAAAAAAAAGACAAAACTGCCTATGCTCAAGCCCTTGTAACCAAGACAGCATTGGATTTTGGAGGATTCTCTAAAAAATTTAGATTCTTGATGTTAACTGACTAGAAGACTCTTTGGGGGATTCAGCATTTCAGTTGCTGCAAGATATTTTTCAGCAGCTAGGACACAGTGAGATGCTACACGGTGCAGTAAGGCCTGAGAGTAGACCCTGGAGGATTCCCTGCAGATTTTGTCTCCACAGTGTGACCATGGTTTCTGTGTTCATGATATCTACATTCAGAAGTGGATGAGGCTTATTTACATTTTGCTGTTCTGACTGACAAGTACCCCCCCTTTCTTCTCCCTGGCGGATGCAATTGTGTGTTCCTAGAACACACGCAAGATTTATCCCACAGACTGAAAAAAACAGGCATGACAGCCCTGAACTGCTGTTGGCAGATGCCCTGGGCTGTCTGCTCCCTCACTGCCTCTCTGCAGCAGCCTCAGGCTTGCTGTGGCTCCTCGGGGACGTGTCTCCGTGCCACTCCAACTTGGCGAGCAGCAAGTAGCTCGGCTCTGCTTCCATGAACCAGATGTCACTCCCTGTGATGCTTTCCTTGTCCAGTCAAACCATACCACAGTCCATCCCATGGGCTGGTATGGAAAAGGTGTAGTTCTTGTCCAGCCGTGGGGGGTGCAGATGCATACACCAGAGTGGTGTCGACATGGTGTAGAAATGCCTGCTGAGGGGTGCCACATTTTTGTTGTGCTGCATGTCTGGACAGGCATGGAGCTAAAAGGAGTGGCCTGGTGCTGTAATCCCAGAGTAAATCACAGAAGGCAGATCTGGAAAGTCTTAATCCATCATAGGAAGCTCTTATCATTAGATGGATGCATGCAGGCTCAAGCTACAAGGAAGATAAGTTCCATGGTCCATTTCTGACTGGACAGAAATGCGTGAGGCTGTTTGGCAGACAAAGACAAAGTCACTTTTTAATCTTTTAAGAGCTGATGTTAAAACAGAAGGTAGCAGTTCAGAATCAGGGCATATCTTCCACACTGTTAAATACTGTTTAGATCTTTCTTCTCTCTCCTACTCTGTCTGACACTAGATTGAATTGATGGTTAAATTCATCTGAATTATTCTTCTGTATTTCTGCACTTGATTTTTGTGTTTCCCCACTTTTATCTTTCCTTCCCTGAAGGTTGAGATGCAAGGTTTCTAGCTCCACAGCAGCTCAAAACTGTCCCCTCCCACTCCCCCTCCTCACTGCCTTGCAGATGCTGCAAATGCCATCCTTGTGTAGGCAGCTGGAGCCAAGCTCAGGAACTATAAACTACAGGTGAAAATAAAGCTGTACAAGGAATCTCTTCATAGGATTCTGACACTGTGGCTGGCTGCTCTCAAAATAACTGGGAGGTGAGGAGAGGCTGGCCCTGTCTGGGGGAGGGGAGAGGTCTGAGGAAGGTATGATATCATGCTGCTTAAAATATGGAGTTCACATCTGGTCAACCCATTATAGAAAATATATAGTAGCACTTAAAAAGGTACAGGGAAGGGTCAGAAAGCAAAGTCTATTGATAAATGATAGGAGGAATAGGAGATGACACAAAAAGAAGAGTGGGGACAGAGAGAAGGAAGGGAGGAAGGAAAGGAAAGGAAAGGAAAGGAAAGGAAAGGAAAGGAAAGGAAAGGAAAGGAAAGGAAAAAGGGAAAGTTGGGTGAATGAAAGTGTGAGATGGATGGAAGGGGAACAGCTCAAGGGAAAAACAGCCCAAGGTCAGTCTTGTGGAAGGAGAAAAATTAGAAAAGGGAGATAGGAAAATAGCTGGCAAAATGGGAAAAGTGTGATGCTGCTGGTCTGGGAAGGCAGTGTTAGAGCAAGGTCGAGCTGGTGGGAATATGAAGTAAGAAGCAGCAGGAAGAGATGATGGGGAAGAAGAGAGGAAGAAGTAGGTGGGGGGCTCCAGAGCAGGGATCCTGAGGCTGGTAATGGAGAGCAGGATGTAACACCAGTAGTTCTGTGGGAGCAGCAGCAGGTGAGGAAAGCAGCACAAGATGTGTTTGGCCTGGGAGGAGAGAAGAGGAGCAAAGGAAGACTAGAGAGCTTCTCTGGAGTGCAGAAAGAGCTTTTACAATAAGAGAAATTTCAGCAGAATAAGTTTGCTTGTTTGTTTGGGATTTTTAAGATAAGGTGAGAGATTAGATCTGCTCAGGACAATGTCAGGTAAGGGCCATCTTTTCTGGGCATACACTCTTCACCATTTCCTGCTTGACCTGAAATTGATTTTCCTTTGGTTTTCCAATGCACATTGGGAGGCAATTTTTTCTTTCTGTTGTTTCTGGAGTGTCTCTATTTCCAGATGCTGCCAAAGGTCCATTGTATGTGTTCTGCACTCTCATGCAGTACATATCCCAGTGGCACACTGTAGTGTCATGCAGATACTGCTGAGTCAAGACTTAACGTGTTACAGAGGTGAGAGACAAACCAAGTATTTTCCTTCACTGTAATGCAGAACTGGGGTCTCCAGATGATGGATAACCTGGCCAAAGTCACTCCAGAGGTCTGCAGCAGAGCTGGGGTATGAGCTGCAGGTTCTCATGCTGTTCCAACTCTCAGCAGACCCATCTTCAGGAATTTGGCTAGGAACCATACAGGCAGCTACTTTACATGCATTTTTTAAATAGGGAAAGCAGTTGGGTTTTTTCTTTCCTCCTTTGCTAGCATTTTAAAGTGCACTGGATGCAGCAGCCTTGGCCTTTTCAATCCGGTTGCCCGTGGACCATTCACAGAAGGGAAAACTGTGCCAAAATGGCTTGAGCATCTCAGGGTAGTAAGCAGTTGTAATGGAGACTACTGTGAGCAAAGGAAAGGCTCAGACCAGCTTTCTCATCAATCCTACTTTAAAATATTATCTCCTCATTTCTCATTTATTAGTAGCTGTGAAAGCCATACACTTTACAAGGCCTTCTGAGAGATGCAGGTATTTTCACACACATCATTGGTGGAGCCCTAACTCATGCAGCAGCTCTATGGTATGAACTAACAAGGAGCTGGAGAAAGATGAACACAAATTTCCACAGTCTTTTGTGGGTTTTGCACAGTGGAGCCTGTCCTTCCCACTGCCTTTTGTGCCACTCTAAGGGGCCCTGGCTCCCTCACATGAACCCTTGCCATGTCCTCCCCCACCCTCTACGGCTGTTTCTTGGAGACGATGTTGGTCGTAGAATCAAAGGATAATTCAGGTGGGAAGGGAGTCCAGGAGGTCTACAGCCCAACCCCTTGCCCACAGTGAGATCAGCTATGAGGTCACACCTGGCTGATTCAGGCTTTGCCCAGTTGGGTCTTGAAAACCTTCAGTGCCAGAGCCTGCACAGTCTCTCCAGGCAACCTCTGACACTGTCCCACTGTCCTCACAGGGAAGAGTTTTCTCCTTACATACAGTCTGAAGTTTTCATTTCCATTTTTGCCCATTGTCTCTTGTTCTCCTGTGGTGCACCACTGTGAACAACTTCTCTTCATCTCCTTGGTGACCTCCTAATATGTGTCTTTTGGGGCTGCTGTTCGGTTCCTACACCCAAGCTGCCTCCCCTCCAGGCTGAACAAGCCCCATTCCCTTCTCCTCTCCTTACAGGGCAAGTGCTTTATATGCCAGGCATCTTGACAGCCCTCCATGTCCATATCTGTCTGACACCGCAGGGATCAAGCCTAGATACCAGGTTAGACCCCTGCAGTACCCCACTTTTTACTGGCCTCTGTGCAAACTGCCACTCACTCAGCCTAAGCACCCAACTAGTTTATCACCCTTGCCAATCATAATGTTCTAACTTGGATGCAAAAATATTGTGGGAGTCGGTGTCGGAAGCCTTGCTGAAGTCAAGGCAAATGACATCCACTGCTCTCACTTTACCCACAAACCCAGTTGCTTTCTGATAGAAGGCAATAAGGGTGGACAGGTGTGACTGATCCTTGGTGAACCCACACAGATTGTCCCCAGTCACCTTCAGCTCCTTCTCTGCTCTTGGAGGGGCAACTTGAAATTAGATGTCTCCTGCCCTGAAATGTCACTAGGGAGAGTGTCACACCTCAGGGGCATAATGGACCTCTCTGTGCCCTGAAAGTCACCCAGGCCTGCCTGCCTCTTCCCTCCCTCTCCTGGGGGTGGGCAGACTATTGCATGGGTTCATGGGCATCAGCTTGGGCAGTTTTACAAAGCAGTCCTCACTCATCAGGGAGCACAGAACCTGACCAGCACCTTTTGAAGCTGTATAATGTAAAACCCATAACCACACACACACTTGAGTGCACTGTCTCCTTTTGCCTAATCTAATTGCAGTTCATCATAAGCTTCTTCTGGTCAGCTGGAAGGTTGCTTTTGTAATCTACTGACTGCTCATGTCAACTTGAAGATTAGGAGCTCTGAAAAGGCTTGCTTAGAAATCTGGCTGCTCCCACCTGTCCAATGAAGGCATGAATATGACTTTTCAAATTCTCAGAGCACCTTCCACTGGGTATGTTTCAAACAGCAATGAATGGAGGCTTCTGACTGAGCTGTGACACTAGGCATCGTTACTCCCAGTTTGGATCCCAAAGCAGAGACTTGTGGAATAAATTGATCTAGATAAAGAAAAGAGTCCTAGTCAGGGTGAGGAACAGAACCCATGGTGTCTGGCTTCTCGTTGGAGTCTTGTACACAACTCACAGGTGTCCTTCCACAGGCAGATTGCACCCACACATTTTATTTCACACAGACTACCAAGAGAGTCTGACATCAGTCAAAAAATCCCTGGTGTCTTCTCACAAATTTTGGAGTCATTTATATCCATAGTAATAAAAGCTGTATGCCACTGTTTATTTAGCAGGGTTGTCTTAATGTGCTGTTTGTTGTTTTGATAGTCCGTGTCTTCTTCATATTGTAATCATATTAAAAGAGCATTCTTTTCCTGGAATAAAGAGGTAATGATTCACAAGAGGCATAATTATTCCATGCAGTGCAGGCAGGATGATGCAGAAAGAGCTGTCTTCTTTATGTGTAAGAGGCTTTTATTGCAAGTGTTCTACACAGTAATTAAATTCCTTTGAATGAGGAGGCTTGATTGGATTTTCTTTGGTTTATTGGGAGGAGTCTAAAAAGCAAGGTATTTAGCTCAATTGCTACAGAGTTTTGGCATCTGTTGGAAGTTAGGGAGAAAGGTTCAGTGTCTGATTCCCATTTCTCTTATGCCAGTGTTACATCAGCTGAACTCCACTGAGTTCCACTGAATTGCACCCTATCTGTATTTATTTGTGTGAGAATCAACCTCAGAAATCCCTGGCAGAAAGCAGCAGGATACCTGAGTGCATGCTGTAAGAATCCAAATTATCTCGGGGAAAAAATCCTCGCTAGAGAAAGTTACTTGCAATTGCAAATGCAAGTGGCTAAAAGCGAGGAAACTTCACATCTACAGCTCTCCTTCAGATCTGACACTTGCCTTATGGCCAGGCCAGTCTTGGCTCAGAATGGGACAATATTTTAAAAGACAGCAGCAAGAAAATAAGAAGTCAGGCAATCATGTAACAAAGAGCCGTGCTGCGGCTTGACACGGGAGCCAGGATGCTGGCATGACACAGCTCCTGAGTATTTGAGTTGTCAAGCTAAATCATGCTTGTTTAACATCAACTACTCTACACAGCTGCCAACAGGTTTTTTGTTGGTTGTGTTTTGTTCTTTTTTTTTGAAAGGAATAGAGTAAAAATGTAAATTAAAAGGAAAACTCTACTACATACATCCTCAACATCTATTAGCAATGGGGTTTGGGTCTTTTAGGATAAATTACAGCCTCTGGGACTGGCCAGAGGAGGACAAGGACACAGACATGCAAGATGAACCTGACCTGGGTCTAAGGGAAACTATCCAAAAAAAAGTTTTACTTTTACTTACTGCAAAACCTTGGGCTAGACATGCCTTATGCCTGTGCCTTAGAACCCAAATCAAAGGGGAGCATAGATCTCTAAAATAGGTCTGTAAATGCAAAATTTGGTTTTGCTTCATTGGGAGGAGTCTGAAAAGCAAGGTATTTAGGTCCTACATGTCGTGCAAAGTGCAGAGCAGAGAGGAACCCCAGCAATGGTTTGCAGTCATCCGTGATGCTGGCACATGTGGCTGAACCCCAGCCAGGTCCAAGTGATTAACTCACACATCTCTGTCCGTAATAAACTTGGGCGTGCTTGTCAGACATAAAGCTTCTTCTCCTTGCAGGATACTGATCCTGATGGATGTCTGCAACTGAGGATATTTGCTGATTAATTTTAGTAATTGCATCCAGAATGCTTTGGTTTATTTTATTACCTTTACTCTTTCCTACTGGCTGCCAGGCACTATGAACCCAACAAACTGCCTGTTCTCTTGTCCTCTGACTTCTTCCTTTCAACATTTATGTTTTAAAATGAAAGGCAGAGTAAACAATAGTTGCACAATCCTCCACTCTCGATGGTATTTAGGGAGCACTATGAAGCAAATGGGACCTTCCAGTCAGTGGCCCAGGACTTGATGTAAAATACTGCCATAAGCTGACACGGATGAGTAACATCAAACCATAGTTTCCATGTTGCAACTCTACTGACTTCTGAGTGGTTGTGCTTGCCTTCATTATTTATTAACTCTCAGCAAGGATCCCTGCTGGAGCCAGCTGTTGGTGCAGAGAGTTGGAAATGGAGTTAAACCTTTTGCCAAACATTTGTAACATATATATATATATTATTTTATTTTCCCCAAGGGCTGAATTAAAATTGGTTCTGTTTTATTGATGTTTCTTTCACATCCTGGCTTCCTGAGCAGAAACGGTCATACCTGAGGACTACCTGGGTGATCCTGCAAGCATGAAGCGGTACAGCACGGATCCTGCTGATTCTGCCTTCAGTTGCAGAGGCTCCATGTACACCATGCGACAGAGTCCTGCAGACGGACGTCCTGCTGGAGGCTCCTCTTCCTCCTGTAGCCATCGGCCTGCCCAGATGTCTTCAGGGGGTTCCTCGTCTACTGGCCTGCAGCATCAGACCTCCAGCCCATCCAGGAATGGGACCTATCTTGAAGGAAACAGAAGTGGTAATATAACATCTTCCATTCAGCAGTATGCATTGCTATGCTGGTGCCATGCTGGAGTTTTAATTCACTCTCAAATTCCCAGGAAAATTAGTGACGTGGGTCTGGATTGCCATCCATCTGGATGGATTGACATCTATCCAGACCACTCATTTAGAAGGAGAAATATTAACCTACGTAAACATAAAATCAATCTGTTCATCATTAAGTGAAAAGGTGCATGTTTTCTAAGGCTGTTATTAATTATGTAAACATATGTATGATGTATAATTGTGTGACAATCACAACTGTTATTATTGACTTACATATATAAATATGAATAAATAAGGCATTCTTCCCAAAGATTGATGCTACTTACAGACAGGTACTTGTCATTTGTATGACACCAGCTTTGTACAAGATGTGATGCAGAGGAAACCCAAATATTGGTGCCTACCTCAAAGGATTTTAGCAAAAGGTTTTGCTTCCTAGTTGCATGCACCATCCCACCCCTTTAATAATGAACCAAGCTAGGGTTTGTTTGAAAAAGTCTGCACAGCAAATCATATGTTATTAGAAATCATCCAGCTCACTGCCCAGGGCTCTTTTACCTTTCAGAAAGAAAAGTCACGAAAAGTTTATCTGCAAATTCCAGTGATACCATGGGAACCACTGCATTCCATAACCCTTCTTCTTCCCTCTCTTTGTAGTTTGGTCCAGTTACCCTGCTAGGATTTACATTTGCTGGGTTGGATGTTCTCCCTATTAGCTACATTCCTTATTAGCCATGATTTTATTTTTCTTTTTAAACGACCCAAGTTCATCCAATGGGCTAGCTAATTCCCTGAGCTTCTGTTAACTTTGCCTTTGTTGGCATTTTCTGAGGTCTCCATTAACAGGTCTTTATCAGTAGTGATTCCAACAGTGTCTTCACCCCTTACTAATTATTCCAACTTCATTTATGCATTTTTCATCTTGAAGATAGCTTTAACAAAGGAGTTGAGTGCCTCAGCCATTCTTAAGTCATTAATTTCCTTCCCTTCCTCATTTATTAATGGAATCTACTGTCATTCTAGTATCATTTTTTTAAAATCTTGATATATTTGCAGAAGCCTTGCTGGTTCCCTTCGCCCCTTTGTCTGCCATTAGCTCATTACACTGTCTTTCTGCCCTTGCATTTCCCCTGGAAACTGCAAGGGAATGCCACTGCTTGGTGTTCACTCCAGAGCCTCCTTCCAGTCTCCACAGATCTTTGCCTAATTCCTTCACCTCCCTCACCTTCCCAGTGCCTCTATTACTTCTTGCTCCTGAGATTTCACTATTTAATATTTTAGAACATTATTATTCCAGAATATATTTATTAGCAGTATTTTAATATATATTATTAATACATATATAACCAAAATACATTTATTACCAGTATTTATCCTTGTATTTCTTCATCTATCTAAATCTGCCTTCCTAAATGTTCAATACCTACCCAAAACCATCACTCTTTTTGCTATTATTTTCACACACTTGTTTCCCCTGTGTCACTCTATAATCCACACCATAGAGAAGTGTTCGGTTCTCAACATTCTTTTATTTTCTTTGCTTCCAAAGTCAACTTTACTGAAAGCCAGGTGAATAGTATAGAAACGTACTACTGCAAACAGCTCGTAAAAGGTTGTTGGTAAGAACCAGGGGCCTGTTACAAAGGAGAGGAAATGAAAAGCCCTTTCTTTCAGATCTTGTTCAGTGCTTTTTGGGCTGGCATAATCAGGTGCTGGGAGGACAAGAGGCTTACTGTGCACAGGATTCATTTTCCCCTCTTCCACTGCTTCCCTAGAGCCTCCTAGCAGAACTGGGACCCTTTCGTCAATCTTTTTAGATGGCAGCTGCAAGGAGCCAAGATTTAACAATGTTGTTATTTGCTTGCTTTGGAAATCTTTATCATTCTCCTTGGTATCAGTTGGTTTCTCTTTGTAGTACATAGGAAGGGTCAGAGCAGTTCAGAGCAAAGGTCTGTCTAGCTGTTCATCCTGTCTCCAGCATGAGACAGCAGCACACCCCCAGGAAAGAGAGAAGTGCAAAGATGCTGATGCTTCCCCACTACCCTCTCTGGCTTCAGAAGTTTGTGGTTCAAGGATTTCCTGAACCAGAGGTGATGGATTCATACTTAGTAGCCCTTCATAGATTTTTCTTCCCTGAATTACTCAGTGGCTTATTGAATACCTTGTGCATTTTCAGCATCCACAAAATAAGCCACTGTGTTTAAGAATGTGTTATGTGAAGAAAAGCTTTAGTATTAGGGGTCTGAAATTATGTTTAAGGGACTGAAGCTTTAAAATTGGAGCTCCTTAAGCTTGCTCAGCTGCATTCCTTTCCATTCTTGTCTCTGACTCTGTTACTCTTCCCCAGTCTCAGCCAAGGTCTTGTGAAAGCTCAGCATGGTCCTGAGCAGGAAGCTAAACTTCGGGAGACAGCTCCATCTCTCTTACTGTCACTGCCCACAAATCTGCAGTCTTTACAAAATGAAAGCTTAAAGGATGGCATGCCTTTTTTCCTGAACTGAACCAACAGTTCAGTTATAGAGTGGCCATGCAATAGGCTATTCAGGATCTGTCTCTAGATTAAAACATCTTAAAGCACTTTGAGGAGCAAAGAGGAGGAGATTGCTTTTGAGCCAGGCACCCATGACATGTGGGTGTCTCTGAAGCAGTCACAAGTGACTTTAAGCTGCTACATAGAGTACTTTGGGGTAACGGGACTCATGCCAAAACTGCTTGGTATTTTTTATATGACAAGCATCTGACACTTGTATAGACTAGCTCCTTTGGGACCTCTGGGCCTTTTGGCCAGCTCAACAGTAAAAGCTCCCTAAACCTGACATTTATGCAGTAAATAGCAGGAAAATGGTTATGAATTTATTGCTATGGCTTATTTAAAATCATGGATAATTTATTAGAACCAGTATCATCCACAGTCCCTCTGATCCACTCAGCTGCTTTCTGCAGACTCCAGCAGAGAGCCTTCTGCAGTCTGTGTCAGGAGCTGGGTCCTCTGAGGCAGAGGAGAACCATTTGCTTGGACACGGCCAGGCAGATTTCAGTGGCTGTACTGGGCAACACAGTGACAGCCATGGAGCCAAGGTGCCCACAGATACATTATGATACCACTTCTGATGTTAATCCAGTCACAGCCTGGATTCATCTCCTTTTCTGTTTGTGATAGCATCAGCTCTGTAACATTGCAATCCTCACCATAGGATCCTCCAAAGCCTTCTCCTTCTTAAAATTATTTCTTCATAGCTATCATACTTTTCACCCACTATTCTGCTTCTGCTTTTACTGGCAATCCCAGACTTTTAAAATACATTTCTTCCCGCAATTGCCTTAGTGCAGTCACACTAAAATTTGATTACGGTCTCCACAAAACCTCTCTTGCACAGGTCTTCAGAATCTGTGCTCTCACTGGGATGCTTCTGCATGCGTTTTTCCTCTTTCTAGGGATAATTTATATCCTGCTGAATCATAAGTGAGCTCAGATGAGTAAGCAGTGCATGCCAGTCTCTGTTCTTATCCTCCTCAGTTTGCATGCTTGCAAGGCGGGACACATTAAAAAGAGGAATAATTTCTCTCTGAAACCTCAAACCAATCCTCTTTATTTATGGCTAGGTTTGAAAAATATCTTGTCTTATTTATCATGGTGGGCAAATATCATGGAAAAAACCATAACCATAAAACATATCTCCGTGCATAGCAGAACATGTCTTTCAAGCGGAATGGATGAGATTAAACCTCAGAGCTCTCATTAATGCAATCAGAAGCTTGATGCCTAATTCTCCATGATTATGCTAAAAAATTCCATAAGAAAAAAAAAAAAAGAAGGAAAAAAACCCAACCCAAAACAAAATCTCATTTCAGAAAACCAGTTGGGGCTGCTAACAGATAAACATGTGCTTTCCTGTCATCGTTTGCCAAATTGAAGCTCTTAAATCAGGGAAGGAATAGTCAAGGACATCATAAACCTTTCCAAGCCTGTTTACATAAGAAACAAAGCCTTTATTCCAAGTATGAAGAATCATGTATTCAACCACAATATAATAACCTTAACCTTGCCCTGTAGCTTGTTATTTTTATGTAGATTTTATTATCCAATATTAGCTGTTAATTATTATCACCAGAGGGCCTTTGTTAAAGAGGCAATCCTGCTTGCTAATACCTTTCTTTCCTGAAAACATCTGGGGCGTGCAGGGTTTGAAGTTGCTCTTTTTCCAGAATCACACTGCAAGCACCCTGCAGGGGCTGGATCCAGCTCCTCCCCAAAGCAAGGAGCTTCTGACAGCATTGCTGGACTCAGCCCTGGGTACCACTTCTCTGGCAAACACAGTCTGCCTGTGAATTTTGGAGGACATTTATAGCCTGAAAGTTTCAATGCTTTCAGTGAGCTGCTTTTCATTATTTATATATTTATTTTTTTCCTCCTGAAAAAGAGAGGCAAAGCAAGAAAAGGCCAAATAAACATTCAACACCAGCCCATGCCTGCATTTCATGCAGCTGGATGCTGTGTTGCTCTGGCAGTGGGCAAAGGAGCACCCACATCATCCCCACGTGGCGCGTGCTGTGCCAGGAGTGGGAGCAGGTGGTGTTGGGACAGGGACTCTGCCTTGCTATGCTGCAGGCTGAGGCCACCAGCCAGGTGGTACACGGCATCTCCTGCAAGCGACTGCCAGTGCAAATCAACGTGCTAAGCCCAATCTTCTTTCCAGAGCTCTCTGCTGATTGTAGCTCATCAAACCCCACTGGCGCCCATAAATATCCTGTAATTGTGTTCTCTCACACGCCTGCTTTTCTAATGCCTCTCTTCTTCTCCTGATTACTGTGCCCTAGACTTTTAGAAATGTTCCCCAAAGCCTTCCTCCTCTCCTTGTTTATGTTCCTCCTCGCCTTGGAGGTGGTGGCTTTTATTCAAATAATTCCCGTTTCTCTGCATTTTTGAGGGTCTGCTACTTCTGCTTGGTTTCAGTAGATCTGCTACTCCTTATTATCTGCTCCAGTGCAATCAGAGAGAACCTTTTAAAATTTCATTCCCACCCCCTTCCCCTGAGGTAAAGAAATCATTTAGGCCTGCAGCAATATTAAAGTTCATCTGTCACTCCCATTCCACTCTTATCTATCAATGACTGTACTCCCTCTGGGCTCTGTTTATTTGCCAAGAACATATTTAGGGAGTTTGTTATTTATCTTTCCTTTTTTTTTCCCAGGTTTAACTCCATTTTAGCATCAGATTTTCTTGTCATGCCTCTGCAGCTGTTCAGCTGTCGGATTTCTTTCTCGCTCTCTTCATCCTCCTCCTCAGGAATGTCCCAAGGCCAGAGGCAGAGGACAGAGAAAAACCTGGGTGGGGTGAGAGATGAGATCAAGCCAGGCCATGTGCTTTCTATTGGCTTCTCCAGGCTTTGGCCACTGACGTGGTATCTCCTGCTGTTTCTGTGTAGGTGATGCTCTCAGCTGGGATGCCCCAAGATCTTACTCTTAATTCTCCTTCCCAGACATCGCTTCAGGCAGGAGGGGGAAGTGCTTCCCTCTGATTACCTAAATTTCCATATCCCATTCCATTAATTTGACAAATTTTTGCCACCTGTCAAAAACAGGAAATTGGATTTGACCTAGATTACAATCTCTAAAAATAATTATTGGTTGTGAGCACTCCCATCTCTTTGTAATCTGAGTATTCATTATCATCTTGATTAATTCTGATGACAGGATGGCATAGGATACCCGGGAGACATGAGACGTCCTCATTTATCTAATTCTTAGGTTAAGTGTGAATACCTTCAGATAAGAAAAAATGTATAGTGCTTGCCCTGCTGCCATCAAACACTTTGTGCTTAATATAATCTTTCAGCCAAGTGATGCTATTGAAAGAAACCCCATGCCTTTGTGTAGACATGAAATGGTTTATTTATTTTTGTAAGTGGAGCCATTACACTTAAATGTATAAACCAGGATGTTAAAAACCCAGAGTAAATTAAGCAACAAAAGACATTTAAAAAGGATATGGAAAACCAGATGGACTCAGCAGCCACAAACTGTGTTCCAGATATTTGTCTGAAAACTGGTGGTATCCCAGTTTTACTAACAGTCTTTGAAGAGTTAGTATCTGCCCATAATTTTGTGTAGGATTTGAAAGGGTTATCTTCACCTGCCAGTGTCTGGAAGAGTTCTAGCCATGTGGTCTCTTCAGAAAGGTCATTTATATATTTGCCTTTAAAAAATCAGATTTATGCTATTGATTGCTAGATTGTGGAGGAGTGAATAGAATTCCCCTCCCTGTCATTTCAACGTTTTCTCCTCATCCCGCTTCCTTTCATTTAAGATATTTCCAATATCTGTGAAGGCTCCCAGTGAGCAGTGTTCTCTGCTCCCCTTTGCCCTTTCCTGGCATTTCTGGAAGCAGTGAGTTGTGGGCAGGATTCGTTGAGCCAGAGGCTGCTCTCCCAGTGCCCAGTGTGAATCCCAGGCTAAGCCCCCTTGGCTTTCCTTACATTCATACAAATTTAAGGTAAAAAATGTGATCCTCAGTAATGACACAACATCTCCCCCAGTCATGTTATGACAGTAGCATAGAAACTTCTGCAGTCCTTTGGGCAGAGCTAAACCTTTTGCTCCTCCCTCTATTTTCCGGCCGCTTTACAAAATCCTGGTTTTAAGACCTGCCCTTTGCTTTGAGGTGCTCACTATCTCTACACATCAGCTGGCATGCAGCCCATTGGCAGATCAGGTAGGGGAGAACTACTCATCCCTCTGCCTCCAGACGAGTCTTAGTTATCCCACTTGTCCCTGACAAAGTTCCTCAACATTACTGATGATCCAGAGGTTGGCCAAGATTACCCTGTTCATTTTGCACTCTGTCTTCATCGTCTCATGCCAAAGGCTCCAGATGGTGTCTGTACCACTGTGTATTGCATTTATTCTGTGAGCAGAGGCCAGGGTTGCCCGAGTCCATACGAACACCAATCCTAGCTGTCTAATTAAGAGGACCTGCAGCTATTCCTTGTCCTTTATATCCAGAACTGTGACTTAGCAAATGAGAGTGTAATTATAATGATATTTACATCATATCCCATTATAAAGCCCATCGACCAGATTTGCCCATTCATAGCACTGCTGCTTTCTGGAGTTCATCCTTCATAACCACAAAATATATCTCATTATATTGTATCATAAGATGAGAATGGCAGCAAGAAGGAAAGGACCGCTATGCACATAAAGCCATTATTTGGCATATATGGGCAGAGACTCAGCTAATATAATTCAGCATAGCTCTATTAAAGTCAGTGGAATGACAATCTACATAAGTCACAGACCCAGCCCACTACATTTGCTCATATGCATTAGGATCGTGGTCTGGGTCATGCGTGGGGATTTTCATTCATTTCACCTGTCTGTATAAGCTCAGTATTGCTCTGTAAAGCTCAGCCTTTCTCCTCAACAGCTCTGATTGCCCTCTTGGTCACTTGTGGCTCCTCCAGGCTCCAGTTTAGGTATCTGTAGTCTCCCCCTACTTGCACTCGTCCGTTTCCATGTTTGTCCTCTGGAGCATCTGTGTGCTTACCATTTGCACCTCTATCATCAAAAAAATGGGCCTTAACAGAAAGAGATGAGTAGGGCTGGGCAAGTAGTATTTTATATAGATGTGTGCTGCTGTGTTCTAATGCAAAGTTTTCTTGGTGTGGATATAAACAAATTTAAACAGCTTTCCTGTAACCTAGCATAATATAGTTCTTGTAATGGTGAAGCAGCATCAGTGGGGATGCAAATTATATTCACATGAAGGCTGAGATTTATAATTCTGCAGAGACTAAGAATAAAAACATAAATGCACTTTCATTTCAATGTGCCTTTATTCACATGATTTAAAGCTACAACAAGACGAAGTGACCTTAAATCATCCAGGGCTCATACCATTAAAAAGTCATACGTGCAATGTTCATCTTTGTGCATTTTAGCAGCTTTCCAAATAGGCATTCATTGGGGACCATCAGCTTCATGACATTCTAAGATTAGGAGAGTATGGACTAGAAACCTCCCTTTAAACTCTTAAGATAAGTCTGATTATCCAAATGTGAAGGAAAAAAATAAAATCCCTATTTGCAAAATCCTGTGTTCACCCTCTAACCCTCACATGCAACGGCAAGCTCTTTGTTTAGTGCTTTCTCTCCAGGTGGGAGGGTGGTGTCTTCTTGAGCCAAGATCCCTGCTGCTTGCAGATCAGACAGCAGGGGCAGCTCAGTTTAAAAGCCCGGCAGCTGGCACATCTTTCCTTCCTCAGCAGGAACCTGAGGGTTTCATGTTTTTTAACACATTTGCCAGCTGGGATCGTGTCTCCCAATAAGCAGTCAGATCAGAAACTGCTTCAAGTCCCCTTCTCTCTTCACCCCATCATCTCAGGTTGCTACTTGCACACACAGTTCCAACACAGATCCTTGCACACTCACAAACCAAGAAAACCTCTGGGTGCCATTGTAATGTGCTGTTGTGGCCTTTTTTATACCGATAGTCTCAAGTCCTTCACCAGAACAACAAGATGTGGCTCGGCCATCAAGCAAGAATCCTTTGACCTGGACGGTGGATGACGTGGTTTGGTTTGTGAAGGATGCAGACCCTCGTGCTTTAGGTCCCCACGTGGAGCTCTTCAGAAAACACGTATGTAGAAAGCTGCCCTTCCTGCTTCTGGGTAATTTAAGGCGAGTGCATGGGCAGCCCCAAGAGATAGCCAGTACACATCATACCTCCTCCTCAGCTGCCCTTGGCTACTATAGGCAGTGTTTGTGCTCAGTCAGGTTGGACATAGGGCCCTGCAAGGAGTTCAGCACTGCTGGGGATTGAGCTGAAGGGATGTTCACTTAGCACTCAGGAGGTGGTCAATCACAGGAACAGGCTTCCTAGAGAGGTGGTCAATGCCCCAAGCCTGTCAGTGGTTAAGAGGCATTTGGATAATGTCCTTAGTAATGCTTTAACTTCTGACCAGCCCTGAATTGCTCAGGCAATTGGACTAGGTGATCATTGTAGGTCCCTTCCAACTGAAATATTCTGTTCTGTTCTATTCTATTTATGCTTCAATGGGGACACTCTAAGAATGTCCTTAGAAAGTGCTCACTATTTGTTCCCAACTACTCCAGAATAAAATGTTTCTATGCCAAGCCTAAGAGAAAGCACTGAGGATCTGGTGCTCATTTTTCATTGTCAGACTGGCACAAAAAAGACTTGGCTCAATGACAATTTTTTTCCCAGGATACCTATGATTCTTCTCTGAAGAGCATTTTTATGTATGTCTAGATATTGAGCAAGAGAAACCCAAAACAGTCAAGCTTTTAATCTTTTTCCCCTCAGTATTATGTAACTACATAACCAAATTTAACAGACCTGCTGACTCACTGGAGAATATGTTAGCTGCTTTTGCTAGGCAATCTCCAGTGGTGAAAATGATACTGTACTGAATTAGTAAAGGGGAAGACTTGTTCTGCTGATGCATAGGGAACTGGCACCAATGCATCTAATAGCATCGTCAGCCTCTTCCTCCTCCATCACTCCCTGATTAGTTCAGAGTGGCTATGAAAATGGGGTTCTCCCTAAAAATGACTCACTTGTGTTCAGCTGGAGATCATAGCATTGGATGTAAGTGCCTGGACCTAGGTCTAAATGAGAAGAGCTCCCCAGCCCTGACTCCTGAAGAGCAACCTCAGGTTGCAAAACAAGCGAGAGGGATTCGTCACCGGGTGTCACTCCTTGCCTGTGTGCCAGCAGGGACAGGTAGGGATGCGGTGCTTTTTGAGACCACCAGAAGGGTCTGTGCCTCATGAGAAAACTCTTCATGGAAGGGAGAGAAAAGCATGCAGGTACCTCCCAAAGAAAAGAAACTTTTGAAGTTCATCTTGTAATATGGGCTGTGCAGAAGCACAGTTTCTGTCCAGTTTCCACTTGCAGCAAGGGATGGCACAAGGTGTTTTTTTTCCAGCAAGAGGGCAGTGACACACTCCAGGTAGTAACAGGCCAGCTGCACTGGAGCATGCCACCATACTACAGCTGCTCTGTGACCAAAGAGATCAATCTAAATCGCCACTAAAGATTGTCCCTGTCATCCTTTGTGGAACACCCAGCACCCGTGGGCTCCACTCATCATTGGTTTCCTTGTAAAATATGCCATAGGTGTGCGAACCTGCCTAAGATTACCACACAACTCAATTCAATTACACCTTTGAGTTATATATGTCCCTGCAATTTTTCAGCTTTCAAATCTCATCTGGATTAGCTCAGAGACCCCGGGGGTGAGAGACAAGTGATTAGTCCATTAACCTTATCCATATCTTCCTGTATGTTCCATCTTTCTATGCAGCAGGTGCATAATTTACTTAGGAGCACTTACTGTCATTGACAAGACCCAGCTATCGCCTGAAATCGTTGCATTGGCAATCAGCTCATCTGAGCTATGACACTGGGAGGGAGAGGGTGGAAGAAATGCTGGGGGAGGTGTCCTGCACGTGGGCAGTGTGCTTTCCCACTGCTTTACTAAATCCACTTGGGTATTAATTGCAGTCCCTGGGGCTGTCTCTCCCAGCCTGCATCCTCCACCGTTGCAATAGGTGTTGCAGGATGACCTGGCTCTGGCTCTGCTCTTCCCACCAGGAACAGAAGCTTTTCTTCTTGCCCAGACACACAAGGAGCTCTATCACAGGTCGCTCCCGGCAGTGTCCATCAAAGACCATGAAACTGCCTACGACCTCCCCTTTGCTGTTCCCTGTTCCCTCAGCAGGGCTGTGTGCCAAGGAGAGCTGAGCCCGTAGCTGACAGATCTGTTGGCCTCGTGCAGAGAAGCCATTGGCGTGGCAGGGACCTCTGAGTGGCACTGCACGAGAGCCCTGTTTGGTGCTCTCTCAGCAAGAAAGACTCGGTAGGAAGACTGGGGAAAGGGAAACTGAGGAGGGAAAAGAGTTACACAGGAAATTTGCAGGTAGAAAACTCAAGCTGGAAGCTATTGAAGCAGTGTTATGGTCTGACACTTCAGTTATGGCCAGTGAGTGGCAAATGCATCTGTGAAAGAGACAGAAACCTCTGAGTTTAACATAATTAAACCAATTTATTCAAATACCAGCGCTAGACATCAGACTCATGATCATGCATCCTTCTCTAGCCTTTCCTCTCCAGTGGTTGAGCACTGACCACTGAGCTGCCACTCCTGTGATGGCCTTACCAGCATTGGTGGCTGTTATGAGACTGCAGAATACAAAAGATGGAATATATATATGTATATATATCCCAGGCAGGATCTAGATCCTGAAGTCTTTGATTTTGCTCAGAATTAGGTGGTTGAACACTTATGAAGACAGTGACTTTCATCTTTCTCATTAAAAATCTTCATCCTGGAAGACATCCACCACTGGGTGCAATTCTTGTTTGCATGGCACAGGGCTTCTTTAGTCCCTGTGCTGCTTTTTGATCAGTATCTGAGAATAAGTGCTACAAGCAGCCCGCATAAACCCAGTAATCCTCATTCCTGCAAGTGGAATCTGTATGTTTATACCCACTGTGTCGTGACCTTCCTGGGAGGGCTACTGCAGACTTGGGGACCATGCTCTAGGATCTTCTTTTACAATATTTTTTAAAAGGGCTGACACAGTAGTACTGTGGGGAAGTCAAGCCAACAATCTGCACAGGGACATGGCTAATATGGGATATTTAATTGGATATGAATGCTCCCTCTGGCATACTCTTGTCATGGAGTTTAATCTTGACCCCTACACAGTAATAATAATGGAAATAATAAAATGCTGAACTCAACATTTCGAAACAGCTGCCTCTGCACCAAGCCCTTGGCAGTGTTTTTACACTATGGCACCACAGTTTCAGGAGTTTGTTTTTCTTATGTAAATAGTAATTGCAGGTAATACCTATTCTTTCTTAAAATAATGGGAATGAGAGGGGGAGGGTGAAGAGAGTTTCTCTTACGAATAGAGTGGCCGTTGCAAAATGAGGAGCATTAATTGAGTTAATCAGAAAGTGACCTTAACTGCTCATCACCTAAATCACCTACTGAACGGAATAATAATAACCAGGGCAAATTAGAATCCATAGTATTGTTTAATTAGTAGATAATGGATCACAGAGGAATGATCTGACCATCAGAATAATAGAATACAATATAGCCAGCATTAGTGTGAGAGTATATGTGCATATGTAGCTCTGATGGCCCGAGTAAGAAGTGTGGTAGGGACTGTGGGGATGGACAGTATTTTTTGCAGATCCACTGATACAGTCAGGAATAAACAGGTAAGCTTGGGAAGGACAGTTGAAAGCTTTTGTGTTTTACAGTCCACAGAGTCTGTTTCTTTGCCAAGCCAAGCTCCTTTGTGCTCAGTACAGCACTTCGTAATTTGAAAGGTCTGGGATAAACAACTGAACTTGGTGGCAATTTCCTCCACTTAGGTGAGGGTTAAATTGAATTTGAACAAATGTTATGAAAAATGACAATGAAATAAGTTACTGCTTTCTTCAACTTAAGAAACATATATGTATCTCTCAGTGGATATAAGTGTACTGAAGCTACATGAAACATGCAGATAGCCAGGGCTAAAGCTGGAATTGCAATTCAGAGGTGTGCTATTAGCACTTCACGAGGCTGCATCCCTCTCTCACTCCAGTCCTCCCTCCTTTCTCAAGGCTGACTGGCTATTCTCAAAATCGAGCTTAGAGCAATCCTGATTTTTTAAATAATTCTCATGTTTTAATTGCAAGATAATTGAAAACCTAGACAAACTTTGTAGTTCCTTAAAGAATAAATGTAGTACTATTTGATTAACCACTCCTTCAGAGTTTCCTTCTATCACAGATCAGATTTCCATTTTTAAAATGAAATTCCAAGATGCATGACATTTTCAGCTAGCTCTACTCTAAAAGACGTGCTATTTCTGATTCCCCTTGTTTGACGTGTCAGGGTGCAGAACTGGAAGGGAGTTAACACATTTTGATTCTCTTTCTCTCTTTTGAAACCAGGAGATTGATGGCAACGCTTTGTTGCTGCTGAAAAGTGACATGATCATGAAATACCTGGGGCTGAAACTGGGACCTGCGCTGAAACTGTGTTACCACATTGATAAGCTCAAGCAAGCCAAGTTCTAATTTCTTGTACAACAGAACCTGACCTAAAACTAGATGGAAAACTGAAGGTAACATGTTGCCTTACAGAAACACATTAATTTGCAGATTGCTTTTCCTTCCTTTTTAACAAAGACTTTCTCTTTTTTAACATTTGTGCATCGTCACCTTTTTTTAATCCAATGGGCTCTTTTGGGCTGCTTTGTGTTAATAATTTGCCAAAAAATATATAATTACAGTACTTATTTTGTATCATTAATATGATTATGATTATAGTAAGTCCTATTTTTGTAATCAGAAGTGGGAAATCAAAACCAAACACAACTACAGCATATGCTGAGGACTGCTGGAAGAGCACCTACGAGTCCCTCACTTCTCATGGGTCTGTCTCAGAGGAGTAACCACCAACCTGCATCGGCTGGGTCCAGCTCCACCACCTATCCTCAAGGGCTGGAAAAGCGCAGTGTTTGGTCATGTGTTGTCTGATGAGAGCTGCCCCATGTCTTGCACTATCCGCAAAACTTGAATTCTTCAGTTTGAAAAAAAAAAAAGAAAAAAGAAAAAAAAATTTTTTTTTTTTACAAAAAAAAGAAAATAGGGCAGAAAATATTTTTTTTTTTCAGCTAAAGTACTTTTTCCCACTAGAGGGAGCAAGCCTAATATACTTGAGGCTGGAGCTCGGATGCCATGCTGCTTTCTGTCTGCTGAGCTTTGACCATCACGACTCTCCTATCGAGCACATCCATAGATACCAAAAAGGAATCGCAGGCTTCCAGCAGGATAAGCCTGTCACCGTTTACAGCTAATTAATTCAAGAAAAGCCCAAATGCACAGAGTGTTTCTGACAGGATGTTTCCCATTCCGCTGAGAGGGGGTGGATGGTTCCCACGGTGTCTGGCGTGCTCAGCTGTTCCCTGAGCCATTTCTGTCTGGCGTACACTTTGTGGCACTCTAAGAAAAAACAGAATTTCTGGGTTTGGTTTAGTTTGCATTTTTAAAAAGCGAAGGGCTTGGGTGAGAGCATTCCCCAGGTGAGGCTGGCAATGCAGGGCACGTGTTGGCACTTTGCCATGACAGCCAGGTCTGGGGTAGATGCTGCAGGGTTGGTTCCTGATTGCGCCGCAGCCTTCAGCAGATGTGCCAGACATTCCGTCTCAAGTGGATTAAAAATAATGCTCTTCTGCCTCTTAAAAAACCCCAAAAGGTGCTCATTGATATTCCACATAGCCAGGGGGGAGAGGACAGGTCTCAGGCTGAGAAGGTGGTTTGTGGCATGGGTATGCCCTCATTTTCATCCTTCGCAAAGCAGGATGACAAAGGAATGCAGCCATACACTTTAAACCTTTAGTGTGTGACAAAGAGAGGCAGCAAGTGTTTGCAAGTCATGCAGGTTATTTTAGAGATAGCTTCAACTGAATAGAGAAATGGGGTCCTGATAATATGCAAGACATCATACTGTTCGACCCTGTTTAAGCAGAACAGAGTATTACCAAAAATACCTCGTGGAATAGAATTCATCTTGATGTATATTGCTAGAATAGGACTCCTACAAAAGATGCTGGTTCAAGACCTAATCCTGAAAATCCTTAACAATATAGAAATCATTTCCCTAAGGACTTCCAGTGGACTCTTGGGGACTACTCCCACAAAGGAAAAAAGTTGTCCTCATACATTTGCAGGCTTGAGTCTTTGCAGAACTGACCAGCTTTCAGCAAATCCTGTCTACACCCTGACACAACTTTACTAGGAGCAGCTGAGCAAGTGTGTTAAATGAAGAGTCGTATACTATTCAGTGATGTAATATACTGAACCCTACACGTGTTGATGCTTGGAAGGTAACACCCACCCGCATCACTCTGTGTCCATGGTGTAGAGAAGGGAAATCTGTTCAGCTGGCTGTCTGGTTGAGGCAGAGGTGACTTCACGTCAACACCAAACCTGTACAGTTCATTTTTCACTCTTACGTCCTCTAAAAACTGAATCTTTCCCCCCTAAAAAAAATTCCCAAACTATATAAAAATCCTTCTGTATCAGCAACATTACCTTCAGAAAGTCCTCAAACATTTTTCTTTTTTTTCTCTCCTATAATTAACCCTCCAGATAACCCCTTTGTTTCCCAAACGGTGATTTAAATTCTTCCACTGAGAAACCCACCTGGCTGTAGTATATCAGTAGTCAGAGCTGGTTAGAATTTATCAGATGTCTTCAATGCTGGAAATCCCACTTAGTCAAAATCAAAACTCTTCATAAAATCATGTCACTTTCTAATGTAAAATTCTATTTAACTGAAACTGCAGCTTTTGGTAATGTCAAAACATCACTTTGACATTTTGGAAATGGAACATTTTTGTTCCAAGAAGATTTTTGCATGTTATTGTATTTTCCTGGAGAATCTGTAACTTCACATTTTGTTCTGAGAGTGGGAAAAAAAACCCTCTACGACTAAAGACTTCCCTCAGCAAGAACCCTTCCCATTCAGCTCTGGATCTCACCCCTTCCCTCCACCTCCCCCACTCTGGACGTTACAGCTCAGAGGGCTGATGATACCACTGCAGTATTTACAGACTCCTCAGTGGCAATGATGTTCCTACATTTAATATGCTGAAATAGTTTTCCTGTATGTATCTGCTGTATACAGTCAGTGGTGCTATGTCATTTGTTATGACATTTGTAGGTATGACAGGACTGCCCAGGCCATGCTATTGAATATTCTGGATTTCCCAAGGGAGGCAGTTAGTGGATTCATTTTACATCTAAGTGAAGCTTTTAACATCAATTCCTCCCTGCGTGTTTTGGCTGATTGGTTGGTTTGGTTTCTGTTTGTGTGGGGTTCGGTTTTGGTTTTTTGGTTGGTTGATTTGGTTGGTTGGTTAGTTTTTGTTTTCGCTGAAAGGCAATTAGGAGGCAAATGTTACTCAGTACTATGGCAATTAGAACTAATTTTTCTCTTTTGGGACTTGGTGAGCGTAGTTAAGCAGCTCTGCTGTGCCAAGGGTGTTAGACCATTTCCTCAGTCCTACGGAGCCAGGACAGGCATGTCAGCTGCTTCTCCATTAGCTGCTGCTTTAGACATTGCTTGCACAAAGTACTTCACTTGCTGTTCTATTCCTATCTCTGGCTTCAGGCTGCAGCCAGCCCAGCTGCATTTCTGAACTATTCCCAGCAGATGGGTGGATGTGCATACCCTTAAAAGCAATACATGGGCCTCTTCTCGACTTGTAAGCACTTACAGCTGGATCAAAAGGCACATTGGTTGCTTCAGGCTGTTTCAATACTTTGTGAGTATTTGCTTTAAGAAGAAAAAAAAAAAAAAGCAAGCAGGCAGTCTAAGGATGAGGGAGAGCTTTTCCCTTGCTCAAGCACCAGGCATTAGGAGCACAGCACCAGTGGTCCCAGGCAGACCAAAATCTTGCATCTAGCCTGGGTGACCAGCTCAGCCTCCGCTGCGACACCAGTCAGGCACACTGCCTTACCACCCACCTGCCATCCCAGCTGCTCCTCTCACACCAGCAAACCTCCTTCGCCACCAGCCAGACCTAACTGTGTGTCGAGGAATGCCTGTGGGAATGTCTCCACCTCTCTGAGCCCACCTCAGGCTTGGCAGGCTGAGGAGCACAGCAGCTTCTCTCGGTGTGATTACTGCAGGCAGGCACACTTGGGACTGTGTGTAAAGCATCACTCCAGGCTGCTACTGCCCTTAAAGTGATAGCTGAATTCCTGTAGGTTGTCAGCAATCTTCATCAGTTATGCTTCTTCAAGAAAACAATGGCTGTAAGAGATAAAGCAGAACGTCATTAGCAAAACCAGCAATAATCAGCAGAACAATTAGGAAAGAACTACTCAATTACAGAACTGTTTTAAAGAGACCTTTAAGATAGCTGAGATCTGCTCAGGGTAACCCTCAGGAGTCACAGACTTCGGAGGTAACAGAGAAAGTCTAGAGGAAGGAAGACTTTCCCAAGTTAGAGATCAGTTAAGTAAACTGGATATCCACAAGCCCATGGGTCCTGATGGGATGCACCCACAAGTGCTGAGCGAGCTAGCAGAAGTCATTTCTGGGCCACTCTCTGTCACTTTTGAAAGGTCCTGGAGAACAGGGAAGGTGGCTGAGGACTGGAGGAAAGCCAGCGTCACTCCAGTCTTCAAAAAGGGCAAGAAGAAAGACCTGGGAAGTTACAGGCCTGTCAGCCTCACCTCCATCCCTGGAAAGATGATGGAACAGCTCGTTCTGGGCATCATCTCAAAGCATGTGGAAGAAAAGAAGGTTATCAGAAGTATTCAACATGGATTCACCAAGAGAAAATCATGTCTGGCTAATCTGATAGCCTTCTATGATAGCATGACTGGATGGATGGATCAGGGGAGGGCAGTGATGTTGTCTTCCTTCAACAAGGCTTTCAACACTCACAGGAGAGCTTAGGAAGTCTGGGTTAGATGAATGGACAGTGGGGTGGATTGAAAACTGGCTGACAGGTAGAGCTCAGAGGGTTGTGACTAGTGGCACAGAGTCTAGTTGGAGCTCCACAACAAGCGGTGTTCCCAGGGGTCAGTAGTGGGTCCAGTCCTGTTCAACATATTCCTTACTGACCTGGATGAAGGGACAGAGTGCACCCTCAGCAGCTCTGCTCATGACACAAAACCGGGAGCAGTGGCTGATAGACC
>VWZY01011204.1:67741-119332 GCA_013399075.1 Chloroceryle aenea
TGGCTAATCTGATAGCCTTCTATGATAGCATGACTGGATGGATGGATCAGGGGAGGGCAGTGATGTTGTCTTCCTTCAACAAGGCTTTCAACACTCACAGGAGAGCTTAGGAAGTCTGGGTTAGATGAATGGACAGTGGGGTGGATTGAAAACTGGCTGACAGGTAGAGCTCAGAGGGTTGTGACTAGTGGCACAGAGTCTAGTTGGAGCTCCACAACAAGCGGTGTTCCCAGGGGTCAGTAGTGGGTCCAGTCCTGTTCAACATATTCCTTACTGACCTGGATGAAGGGACAGAGTGCACCCTCAGCAGCTCTGCTCATGACACAAAACCGGGAGCAGTGGCTGATAGACCAGAAGGCTGTTTGGTGAGACCTGCACAGACTGGAGAGTTGGGCAGAGAGAAGCCTTACGAAATTCAGCAAGGGCAAGCGTAGGGTCCTGCACCTAGGGAGGTGTGTGATACACCCTGTGTATCAGTACAAGCTGGGGGCTGACCTGCTGGAAAGCAACTCTGTGGAAAAAGACCTGGAGTCCTGGTGGACAACAGGAGGACCATGAGCCACCAATGTGCCCCTGTGGCCAAGAAGGCAGCCCAGGGTGCATCAAGAAGATTGTGGCCAGCAGGTTGAGGGACGTTCTCTTCCCCCTCTCCTCTGCCCTGCTAAGACTGCATCTGGAGTATTGTGTCCAGTTTTGGGCTCCCTGGTTCAACCCCTACCATTCTGTAATTCTGTGAGACCAACCATTAGCACAGCACTGTTGGGTCCTCACTAAACCATATCCCTCAGCACCACATCTACATGTCTTTTAAACACTTCCAGAGGTGGTGCCTCCTCCACGTCCCTGGGCAGCCTGTTCCAGTGCTTGACAACCCTTTCTGTGAAGAAATTTTTCCCACTATCCAGTCTAAACTTGCCTTGGTGCAACTTAAAGCCATTTCGTCTTGTCCAATGGCTTTTTACTTCGGAGAACAGACCAACTCTCACCTTGTTACACCTCCTTTCAGGTGGCTGTTGAGAGCAATAAGGTGAAGACAACTCTGTTGAATCAGCC
Source organism: Chloroceryle aenea (assembly GCA_013399075.1). Lineage (NCBI taxonomy): Eukaryota > Metazoa > Chordata > Aves > Coraciiformes > Cerylidae > Chloroceryle > Chloroceryle aenea. Next base: position 68,795 of record VWZY01011204.1, read on the forward strand.
ACAGGAGCACAAACTCTCCTGTTGTTCAACCAGTGCTCTCAGGCAAGGCAGGATGAAAGGACAGCGTGGGAGCAGGTGTGCAGTTTTAGAAGCAAGCAGCTCTGAAGCCTGGCCCCAACTCAGGCAGCCATGGATGGGCTTTGCTCTCATCCTGGCACAGCCACCTCATGGTCCTTTCCTGACCACAGGGGGTGTGGTGCCCTCCCCTTTCCAGCTACAGCCCTGGGGGCTGCAAGCTCAGGGAGGAATCTGTCAGCTTTTACCTCCTCAAAACATACCCCAAAATCTTCAATTAATTAGTTAGTGCCTTCTTAGGTTTTCCTTCTCCTTTGTCTCTCTCTGCCCCCTACCCCCCTACAACTCCCACCCTCCACCACATCACCCTGGCCTTTGAATGGCTTCCATCTGAAAAAAGGCATCAGGAGATGGATCCCCCAGGCCCCTCCAGGAACCCGTGGGAGACCTCCCCACACACCCTGTGGAGAAGCATGTCCCAGGTTAGACATCTGCCAGGATGAAACTGGTCCTGCCTTGGCACCAGGGAGGAAGGCAAGAATTCAATGCCCCTTTTGTATTAATTAAAATGAAATCTTTCTTGGGTACTCCCCTTTTCTGAGCTGCAGCCATCCTCCCCAGCAACCTTTGCTCAGCTCTTCCCCACATGGCAAGGAGGGAGTCAGAAGAGGTGCCCAAATGGGCTGCCCACCGCTGACTGGCCCAGGGGGGTGGCAGATATAGCAGGACAAAAGCAAGGCACTACCCTGGCTGGAAAGTGGTTTGGATGGAGAGAGGTGTCATTCCCAGGGTTTTGGTCTGTGGGATCCTGCTGGCCATCGCTCACAGGTCACACTCCAGTGTTCTGGTCTGCACATTCAGTCTGATGATGCACGGATTTTGTCTCCAAATCAATCCTCTTGAACTTGTGTTAGGGGATTGCTTTGCTGGCGAGGGCTGCTTCCACATCAACAGGCTTGGGGTTGCTAGGGAAATAAGTCAGAATAAGCACTTTCGGGGCAAAATATCAGGGAAATGGCAGGTCAACAAGAGCCTCCCTTCTTTCGAAGCACTTCTGTGTGCAGAACCTTACTGCAGCAGCTCTGGAACGGGACCCACACACCATCACTCCCCATTGCTGGTAACTGGGTCATGTGGAGCCAGATTTGCCTTCTCTCTGCAAGAAATATGGTGCCAAATTCTCACCCTTTCACCAGAGAAAGCAGTCCAGTCACTGCACACATTGCCTCTGATGCCTTACAATAGTTGCACGCTGCTTTCTAATCCATGCTCCCTTCATGGACAATTAGAAAGCGATTCCCTTGGAAATGTAAAATTTTGCTTGAAAAAGAAACACTTTTATTCACTGCCATGAGTTAAATATTATGGAAACACGTCTGCTAACAATTTGCTGTGTGTAATTTGTACTAATGCTAATAAGCAACAGCTGCAACACTTCCTGTTGTAAATTCTTTTGTGGTTGCAGCGGTATTATCACATCTGTACTTCACAAATCTGATAGACACGAGCACAACTCGCTCGTTCTGGCCCCAGCTCCAGCAAATCCCGGTGCCTCAGAAGGACGGCTATGCAAATGTGAATTTACAGTCCCTGTTTCCCTTTTACTCCTGGAGTCTCAGCTCCCCACCAGGTGCCTGGAGCTAGAGGGGTGGGTGGGGATGTGGTAGCCCAGAGGTCGGTTGGTGTGTGCATGGTGGGGTTGGATGGGATTGCTTTCAGCAGAGACACCACTGACCGGCCAGGTTTATTGCAGTTCAAGCAGACAGGTTTTGGTCAGAGGCTAAGTGCAGGAGAAATATGATTTATTAAAGAAAAAGAAAGAAATATGAGTGTGCAATAGACTGCCACCATAAGACTTAAGCTGAAACTCAAGAATCTTTCAACTGTAATATAAAGAAAAATGTTTCCCTCACTCAAGATGCTAAATAAAGCATGTTAGGCCAAACCCAGGTCCCAGTGAGGTCCGTGTAAGTATTTCTATTGAATTCACAAGACCGAGGCTTGGCTCATAAACCAGGTCAAGCTTCAGGCATGTCCCATAGTAACTAGAGCCTAACAAACGATTTAATTCTCCCTTCCAAAGAGCAGAGACAGCCGCTGCTGGCCTTTCCCCTCTCCCCTGCTCCCTGGAGAGCTGCTAGAGAACTCTTCCAGCTGCACCTCTACCTGATCCCAACACCTTCTCCAGCTAGCCTCGTGTTTTAGCTATGAGTTTCATGGAGGGTGGTTTGGGTTTTCCACTTCGCAGCAAACCAAAGCCTGTGTGTGGAGGATTTCAGCCGTGCCGCTGGGCAGAAACTCGCCCTGATTTGAACATGACTTCACTGGGAGATTTCCTCATGTTCCTGAGGCAAAGCCCTAGGTGGAATTTGAAAAGAAAACTTTTCAAAATCAGTCCCAGTGACCTACAATTTTTGGCTCCTTCATCATCCACAGCACTTCATCATACTTCAAACGGTTGAGTCTCTTGGTAGTGCCATAATTGAACAGGAATAGCTCACAGGACTTCAGAAGAGACTCCATCTCTGACTACAGAGTCTTGATCCTCTTGATCTGTAGGCAGCTGCCAAAAAGCCACATTTGAAATGGACAGGAGAGTGCGTGTGTGTTCCTGGAGAGGCTTGTCCAGCTGCAGAGACACACTTGCTTCATGAGATTGAGCTAAGAACAGGGCAGAGGAGCAAGGAAGGATGGGCTTCAAAAATGGGCAAGTTCCAGGTTTCACTGGGGTTCCTGTGGAGTTTGTCTCCAGGTTTGCATTGAGCTTTCCCTGCACAGAGACGTATTTCTTTATTATTCAGACTTTTCCCTTGGTGTGATGTAAAGCTGAGATCATGCTGCCCTTTTCTTTTTGAATGTGAAGTATGGGCAACCAATTTCCTATTGCCAGAGAACTCTAAAAGAGTGGGGAATGGGAAAAAAACTGAAGTCCAAGCAGTACAGGAATGAGGATATTTCAGAGTGGAGCAGTTTTACAGCTTTCAGTGTCATTCAGCTGAAACACAGGAGAAGGGAAGAAAAAGGACTTGAGAATTAGAGTGAATCCAAGACAGTGAAAGACTAGTGATTAATTTTATCCCTCACTTTGATGGTTTCCTGACCTGCAATATGTTTTATGGCCCTGAGCATTTGCTGCAGTGGCAGTATTGTGAATTGATCCACGTGTCCAGGTTCCACTGGAACCAAATGACTGTCTCTAAAACCTATCTGTCTTCTTCATGGCGTTTCTAATGTGCTGCTGCATCCAGAAAGCTTCTGATCAGCTTGGTAAGAGTCAGTATTTAAAGGAAAACATCTTTTTTTTCTTCTTCTTCTTCTTCTTCTTCTTCTTGTGGCACAAGAACTTCAGAACTTTAGAAAGCGGCTATAGACACAGCTGTAGAGCAGGTCAACACACACTGCCTTTTCATTTTATGCCTCTCAGAAACCTAGTAGTAAAATAAAGTCTCTTGCTTACCCAGTCTATATGCTTGTAAGGAGCCACCCTAACTTCCAGTCCTGACCCTGCTGTATATTTTAGGGTTATTCCACATTTTTACCAGTGTAAACGAGATCATTGTCTGATCTACCTTCTGACAACACTAATAGTTCAAACACAAGCACGTGTAGCTGCTGTTATTGGAACTCACTAACTGTGTCACAGTGACATGTAGGGATTGTGTCTGGTGCTGTCTCATACCGTGAGATGCTCAACCTGCCCTTAAGAGTTGACAACTTCATAAAGCAAGGGGACAGCCTAAGGAGAAAGTTTTCCTAGAGGCAGTTTTCCTTCCCTTTTGCAGATAAATGCTGAAAACAGAAGTCAATAGCACAAATTTCCCACCGCCACATGAGGGCAAAATAGCAGATCACTGAGAAGAAGGAAGCAAAACTTCCATGAGGGTGAACTGTACTGCTGCTTTCCCAACACTGTTAAACCTGACCTTTGGTGAAGCCAGGAGTTTGAACCCAAACCTCCTGATATGAATCTGGTGCCTTACCCACAAGAACATCCACTCTCACCATATTCCAGCCTTTCTTCCTGTGCTGTCCTCAGCTGACTCACTCCTTACCCAGATCTTCCTTATGCACCTGAAAAATAGCACCCAAATGAGCCTTTAAAGGTCACCTAGTCTTTCACCCTGCCCTCATTCTTCTCCATATTAGTCTTCCTCTGCTCTCTAATCTTCCCCTTGAACTTCCCACCCTTTCCATCCCTGTCCCCCTACTGTAGTTCTATTTTTTCTCATTTATTCTTTTCTTGCATCATCCCTGTCTCGGAATACGTGTCTCTTGCATCCCTACTGCAGCTCATTCTCTACCTTTTGGCTCTTCTCTGTTGTTCCATTTCTCTATGTTTCCCCTCTCTCTATCTCTGTGGTTTTCTGCAACCCCCTTTCTTTCCTTTCACTCAAGTTTTTTCTTCACATAAGAGTGAATTTCTTCTTCACAGGAGAGTCTAGTGCCAGTTCTGCTGCAACAAAGACTACCACGTGCAGACATATCTGAATTCAGTTGCCTCTGGGTTTTTCTAGACACTTTTTATCTCACGTAAAAAAACCTTACCACCAGTAAGGAAGGGACTTTTTGAGGATGGTTTTAACCAGTTGGCTGATGACTACCTGCAATAAATACCTCATTAAAGGCTCGGCACTCTTATGTAGAGTGAGTGCTGTTTTCCCCTCTACCTTGAATCTTTTCCTGTGCCGCCTCTTGATAGTCAAGCTGCTTAAATGCTTATTGAACAGTCCCAGTTCCATTGCTCAGTGGGATGAGTCCTTGGCTCCCGCTGTGTTCTGATGGCCATGGGAGCCAGGCTTGGCCCTGTGACTGGCACACCATTAGGCAGGTGTGAGCAGTGATGTGTGCTGAGCACAAAGCCACCAGCATCGCTCCTCCACACCTGGAGAAGGTCCAGCTTGCTTTCAGCCGGCATCAGAAAGTTGTTTGGGAACAAGAGATGCCCATTGCCAATGATAATGACAACAGGAGGTAGGAAAGAGCCATCCAATTGGAGGAAGAAGAGAAGCAGTGTTGGCCAGCTGGGAGGCAGTGGTGGGATAGACAAAAATCAGCAGTGAGGGAAGGTCTCACTTTTAAGCCTACATTGAGCTCTGTGACAAAAAAGCTGTGTGGCAATTGGCATCATAATATTTACAACATCATCCTTCATACTGAAATATGTGCAATAATGCAGGGCAGATTCACACATGGATGCACAAGTGTGACTTTAGAGTAATGACTGTAGCTTCTGTGGGGCTACTGCTTACTTCTACCAGTGGGAATGAGATCAGGTTTTGGCTCTGGGTCTCTGTTTCCAAACAGTGTGAAGGATGAGAGCAGAACAGTTTCTATCCAGCTGGAAAGTGGCAGCCTTAAATCAGGCCACAAAATAGCACAACTCCTGCTCACACTTTTCTTTTTTTTTTGGTCTAAACGCTGGTCTGAGCTCTCTTCCAACTCCTCAGCATTAGCTTCCAAGGCTAGTGAAGCATGTACAGGGCTTTTTTGATGTATGTGCAGCTATCAGGTTTTGTATTGCTAATTGGGCTCAGAGTTTGTTAGCTTTGATTTTTAATTTCCTAGATAAGCCTCAGTTTCTGCAGCAGCTGTACAAGTAGGGCTGTTTTTATCACATCTTGCAGGTATTTTACAATCTTGGACTTTTATACGTATTTACTATATGTTACTCTTGCCCTTCTGGAAGGGTCTCTTTCCCAGTACTGTACAACCCTAAGAACAGACATTTTGTAAGGGATATCAGGTAACAAGTGGCTATATGGTTATTTTAATTTCTTTAGGCATATACAAAATCTGTCAGAGATAAAACCCCAAGCCAATATAAAGCCAATCTAGTTACAAACAAGAGTTCAAACTCCCATTGCCTTGCATTCAGTCACTCCCAAGTTTCTTAACAGCCTGTGCCGCTGATAGATGCAACATCTCCACATCTCACATCATTAGAAAGAAAAATGCATTTGTGAATGCTCTCATCCAAACCTCACGGGAGGCAACGGGAGCCTGTCCAGCATGTGGCACAGGTTTCTCCTCCAAGGCTGCTCTCAAAACAGAGAAATCAGCTCACATACATTAGCTTACCAGACCTACCAGTGTCTATGTTAAAGATAGAATGTAAATAATGAAATTCCTTTTTAATAAAATTGTGCTGTCATGATGAAATTATGAGCTTGAACGATGCTGACTTCAGTCTTAGGTCTTGTGACTCTGTGTGAGTTGTGTATAAGTCTGATGTATTTTGAAAGTCCTTGGCTCAGACTGTCTCACTTATTTTCATCATCTTGCCTAGTTTTACTCCAGCCAGAACTGCCATGCTGGTGTCACCAGGCTCCTACTCTCTTCTTGATGGCAAAAGGCAGCTGGGTTTATTTCACTGGCAGCATAACATTGGTAGCAGCAGCACCTTGGGCTGCAACATGAGTGGTGCTGCCTGGGTGCTCCCATGGAAAGAAGACTGCGTTCCCCTCAGTGCACCCACCACTGCCCTCCAACAATGCCTCATCCCCAATGCACACCACCACCCAGCTTTCCAGGCTGTTTCGATCATGTCCTGCTATGTAAACCTGCCAAGGCTGCTTCTTTTCTGATGCTGATTTAATCTAGACCATCACCATCAGCATCAGTGAGAGAGAACAGACATCACTGCCGAGAGAACAGACAGGATTCCTACATTCATCTTCTACACATCTTTGCCTTAGCACTGTTTGGTTTGGTTTTTGTTTGTTTTGTTTTCTTTCAATGAGAGAAGACCTAAAAAGCATCTTACTCTGTGCCCACCTCAAGGTCCCAAAGCAGCAATGCACTTCTGTGCCATTCGATGCCAAGCCGGCACCTTTGTATCACTGCCATAAGCTTTGTTTCAAGTCGAGTGCTCAACATGCTTTTCTGAATGTAGGTGCTTTCTATTTCCATGAAGCTTGAGTAATTCTTTCTCTTAATGTTCATTTCACTGTCCATTCATTTTATGTTTTTAGCACCATATTTTAGCATTACTTTATTTTTCTATTATTATTGTCAGGAGGCGATAAACAATTTAGGTTGCTTAGATGTCTGAGGAGGCTTAGATGCCTACAGTGTTTCCTAATGCAAGACTTCTCCATCTAAAGATGATGTATAGGATATATTATTAATTAAGCCAGGATTACCATACGATGTTAAGAATAATCAGGGAAAAGACATCTGCCCCTTAGATCCGCTTACTGGAGAAGCAATGCAAACTCTTTAGCACTTTGCTGTTTCCCAGCTATCAAAACTTCCCCTCCAACATCATCTCCAACAGTTTACGAATCATTTTGTGTTCACTTGGCAAATATGCAAACGAGGGACAGCTGAGGTAAAATAAATGTGGAACTTAACGGGTGAGAATAACATGTGAGTAAAATGCCTGGGGTCCCAGAAGCCTCACAATTATGCCAAGCAGCGTATCAGTATTGCTCTCACCCTGCCTCAGAGTGATTCGTCTTCAGCCGTGGAGGTGTGTGCCTTTCCGTGTGTATGTACACAACGGTCTGATGTACGTGCACCTGCCCACCATGTGCACACCTTACACATACTCACGCATCCGAGCGAAATAAGAGCTGTCGATTTAGCATGTTCTGTATGGGTGAGTCCAATATATTCATTCCTAGTGTGTACAGTGTTCCAAAACATATGCAACCATTTAACAAATAGTGTCAAATGGTGATTCCTTTACTTCCTCAGACATTGTTTTTTATTATTTGTAACTTATTCCTTCCCGTGGATTCTCGGTCACTATTTAGAGGCATGTTTCAGTGTATAGGTGTATATTGACTGTTCTGTGTGCTGTATGCTACTGTTTGCATCTTAATTAAGCTATTACTGGTCTAAATGTTCTTAATTTTGTACAACAGACTTTTGCTTGGGTTTCACAATTTGATGCAGTATGGTTAAGAATGTAGTGTGGAGGGGGACTGCCCGTGATAAAGTGAAAATGTCCCCAGCCTTCAGATTTATGTTTCATAGAAAAAGCCAGTACTTTCTTTTACTATTGCAAAATGATTTCTGTATTTTTAATAAAGAGTTAGATTTACTTGGTTCTATGTATGTTTTATCAAATAAACTGTATTTTTTAAATAAGGGCCTGGTCTCAGTCTTTACACACCTGCAGTGTCCACGGACACACAGAGAATTTTTACCTACCAGTTTCCCTGTAGCTGAGCCTGCAGCTCGGCTAATGCCAGAATTACCTCCTATCCTGACTGGTGCAGAGATTTCACATTTTTATTCACATTTCTCTGCTATGCAAACAAGGGACGGATACCGAGGTGTCAGCCTGTTGATAAATCCCCACTGCAACACATTAGCATCAATGCTCCTTTGCAGGGGTGAGCAGTTTCATTGGTTCTCCACTGAATTAAGGCTTGGGTGTCAATTTGAAGCAAGGGTACATCCCATAGGCAGACTCCTAATCACTCAGGCTGCATCTGCACAGGCAGACCCTGCTCTCATCTATGCTGATGTAAAGCTGAAGTGGCTCACCTGAAGTCCTTCCTGTTATTCTGGATTTACACTAGGGAGAAAACAAGAGAAAAATTTGTCCCAAGACCATACTATTTGGAGGTTGATCTGCCCACTTTACACACTGGCAACTAGTGGAATACTCTAGCAATGTCTCAATAAAAAGACTGAAAAAGAGCCCAAAAAAATCTCAGCTCAACTACCATTAAAAAGCTTCCTCTAGCAAATAAGAAATGCTTTTGCTGTTATGTAAAGTCGGCTCCAGCTATCCAAGAAATACATTGCATTGAATGATTCCTCTCTTTTTTTGCCCCTTAGTTACACTTTCCTCTATGATGCTATCAACAGTACAGCATGATGAAGTTTCCCGTGAAGTCAGTTTGCCATCCATGGCAGTGAAAGCCGGAATAGTCCCCTGGAAAATAGTCTTTGGGTCCTATCTTCTTATTGCTTCTCTGTCATCGGATAGAAATCAGCTGCAAAACCTAATGTCACAGAAAAGGTAGGTGAATGTGTCCAAGGGACCACACTAAAGGGAAATGGGTTTGGGTCACTCCTTGACGTCATTGATTCTGGCCCCTCTTTATGAAGCCTGAATTTAAGGTATATTTCTTTTTTAAGGTTTTAAAGTTGTTTCTTCTTATGCTATTCCTTCCCACACCAAGACCAAAAATGAAGATTCATGAGATACATAGCAACCCAGCTGCTGTGCATCCCCAGCTGTGGCTTGTTGCTTGCACCTCCTTTTGGGGGACAGGAGAAAGAGCAGGAAAGTGCACGTTCTGGTGCTGAGTGGCCAAAGGCATTGGCAGAGTCAGTACAAGGCCTTGGGCAACTCCTGACAACAACTGCAGGGTCCTCTCCCTCCCATGTGTAAGGACCCGGGTCATACAACAAGCCTGACCTGAGCCATATACCTCCCTCGTGCCCTTAAACAATCAACTGCATCATCTTGCCTCTTCTGGCGAGAAGAAATTTGCCTTTTATTTCACCAGACAGTTCTTTTATCTCCAGACTTTAAAGCTAGAAGGAAGTTTTCCTTCAGACTGAATATATTTAAAAGCCGTCTGAAGTCATTTACAGTCTGGTTTCTGAGGTGAAGCAATTTAACTTCATCGTTGGTTTATGTGTCTGCAAAGTGCTCCATTGCCTTGGTTTGAAGCTCAGACACTGCCTGTTAGAAATACTGGGGGAAGGGCCCCTTGCTCTGATTATAAGAAGTCTATAGAGTAGACTGGACTTCAGGAAGCCAGCATTGATCTTGAAGATCACTGAATAACATGGGCCACGCTCCACTTTCATTCACTATTCTGTCTGAAGATCCCAGTTGGGGCTCACATCCCAGCTTCATGAGGAATCACACAATGAAAGAAGACAGCTCACAGACCAGGATACAAATCTCTGTCTTTCTCTCCATATCAATCCATGTATATATAAAGAAAATATACGTGCACATATATAGAGAGAAACACCATTTGCCAAAACTGGTAGTGCAAAGCAAACAGAAGACTTTGATGCACCTTATAACTGTGATGTAAATACAGCAGGTTCTTTTCTTCCCCTAATTACTTGATGCGATGGCAACAGTGGCCAGACTGTGCTTCCCAGTTTAAGAACTCACCCATATAAGACCAGTCAGTCACTTGCTCAACCCGTGGCCCAAGAGCTGGGATATGGCAGGTGATGAAGGTTTAAGCACTCCCCTACATAGGCTGTTTATCTGGTGTTACCAGACAAAAAGGGGAGTGTAATATGCCAGGGGCACTTCAGCCTTTTCAGACCTCCGCAAGGAAAGTCTGCCCACCTTTGCCATGGTCATTTACACATGAACACACCTGGAAAGGGTTTTCATTGGCTGGTATCTTGAGGAAAACCTCTGGTAAAAGGTTATGTCCAGGCAAGATGAGTTATTATGCTGGAAGAAGCTATTTGGAGGTAGAAGTTGCTTCCTTGACTCACTCTGCACATCCAGGAGTAGGATTAGAGAGTTGCAGGTTAGCAGCGATTTACTCTGAAGGCAATGATGTGCACTTTTCCAACCTCGTAAATAATTCCAGGATCTATCTGTGTAGAGAGGTCTTGGGGAAAAAAAAACCCAACCAAAGCAAGCAGCCTCCATTCATGCCCTGGCAATGTGACTTGTTCTAATGAGCACATCCTCAGTGAGACTTCCTCAGTGCCATGATAGTGCCTCGAGAGCGTGAAGGAGAAAGATGCATCCTGAGCAAGGGTAGAGAGCTGGGTCTGAGGGACAGGGTGGTAGGAGAATGGGGAACAGCCTGAAGATAAATGAGACTGGAAGCTAGTGGAAGGCTAGTGATACTGCTTCAGACTGGGAGAAAATAGGAGAGAGGGGAATTGTAAGCAAAAAGGGAAAATGTTCAAACAAAAAAAATTAAAATAAGGATAAAATGTGGGACAAGCTGGTGAAGGAACTACAGGGAAGGAGGGAGGAGGAGCCCATGGTTGTCTGTGAGTGAACAAGATGCTGAAGCTTGGAGTTAGGCTAAAGCACACACTTTGAACCCAGCAATGACTGAGCAGAGACTGGGATTCATTGCAAGGACCTGAAGCACGGGTGAAGAGCTGCGGGCAGCAGCAACTGCAGTGGCACCAGCTGCCCCCACCAGCACTTCAGGGGTAGCTGTAGCAGGGAGCAAAGCCCTACCACGCTGCAACATGTGCTCCCAGTGCCAGCCACTGCCTTCCCCAGCAGGGCTGTGGGCCGGGAGCATGGGTAACCCCCCAGCACGCCTCCAGTACCCCCCTGCTGTCTCCAGCAGCCCCTCTCCAGGCCCCTCTCAGACCCCAGGCCTTTCCTCCTCACTGCTGACTTTTTAATTTCTTTCATGATTTTTATCCCTCTGGCTTTTCAAACTGGTGGGAGCTCTTTGTTCGAAAATAAGCCATCTTTTGAAATAGTGTTACTTCTCTCCTTGAACTTTTCCCTGTGAATGACTTGACATTAAGCTGATAGTTGCTCTTAACTAATTGTTAACCTATTAGTTGAGACCATAAAAATTATTGAAAGGCCAAGGCTAAAGCTGTTTAAATGAGAAATATTTCTCCAGAACTCCCCCGAGATGAAATAAAAAAGCTCCTGCCGACAGAGCGGCTGCCAGTGTCAGACTAACGGGTTTGAAGATGATGTTTTGCTAACAGCAGTTAATCAGTAAATTCCCATTACTAATAAGGCCATCACTCTTGGCTGAAGCTGCAAATTACATGTTATGTTCCTCACTGCTGAAGATAAAGTGTTCTTTAAGTTTTGCATCTGCAAATGAAATGTTTAGCACAAAACACCATCAGGAAAAACAAGAGGAAAATTGAAAAAGTGTCACATACATTCAGCATCAATTTGCTTCTCTGTCACTAAAATTACATATCTTTTTTATTCCAGTATTTATTACCACCTTGAAATTTATATTTAGGAGGAGAATGGAAACCTAGAGGGCTGAGATTTGATCTCAGGCACGCTGCTGCTGCATGAGAGGCATTCTAAAGTCAGACATAGCCTGATGTAAATGAAATCAGAATGTGGCCCAGCCACTCTGGACAAAACTAAAATGGAAACGACCCCAAAAGTTTCATGATAATGTTGCATCTTGATTGGCAGCCAGATCTTTCTCTTGCTTACAGCACTGCAAACCTGGCTTCCTTCCACTGATGCAATTGTCATTCCAGATTTCTATTCTCTTACTGGAGAGCAGGATTTTTGCTGTCGGTGTCCAAAGAGGAGCACAACCGTGTGTTTTATTATGGTTAGAAATCTGGAGGTGCTCCTTGATTCCTTGTCCCTTATGCACTACTTTCCTTGTCCCAGACACAGCCAATTCTAAAGCCAGCCAGTTGCTTGGAAATGGAAGATGAAAAGCACCAATAGCTAGCTAGTCAGCATGGCTTTTTTTTCCCAGTATGAAATGTTCTTTATCTACATTTCCAGAAAACACTATACAAAAGTCAGCTGCTTTAGGCAAAGCTGCTTCCTCCAGTGCCAAATGATCTTTGCAGGGACACGGCAGCCTCGCTTCTGCTGACCACTTCATATAAACTCATCTACATGCTTGGCAACCCCCCATGACCTTCAACAACATCTCCAGACCTACTCAGCTGTAGGTGAGAGGGGGATTTAGCCCTGCACCCTTAATTCTGTGTAAAATGAGTGCACGCATCCAGGCAGACACATTCCAGCCCCACAGCAGTGACTGTCAGTCCCATCCCAGTGTTGGTGGATGTTGGTTTCACTGTGGAGCACACTGGTCAGCCCCTGTGGTGGGCTGGGTGTGGGCAGGTGGCCCTTGGTATTAATGCTCATGAAGTTTATTTCCCTGCTCAGCTCCCGGTGCTTCTAAGGTTGTGATTAGGACCAAAAGCCCATTTGTTGCCAAGGCTGCAGGGCAGCCCCTTTCTGGCTCGTACAGAGAGCCATGGTCCCCCGAGGAAGGAGAGCTGGTTTAACGGCGTACAGGCGGCAGACAGGAAATCTTGTGATTTGGGCCAAGGGAAGCTTATTCCCTCATGGGGAAGAAGCTGAAAGACAACAGTTGCTTTGAAGAAGAAGCATATGTGGCTCAGGAGAAAACAAAATACATTGTGCATGTCACAGTATCCTCACTGTGGCAAGCGGTGACTGTGAGAAGTTGAGAAGGGCTCAGGACCAGAGGGTCAGAGCCTGATACCAAAGTGGCTTTTAAATCCCCAGCACTGTGTTTTCTTGGCACTGGAAAACACGTCTGTGAATTTCTTAGTCAAGATGATGCCGGCTGGTGATGTCTGGTGTTTTCTTCTTCACTTTTCCTTTCTGTTAACACATCTTCTGCTTTCTCTGGTATGTCTTAGAGCTATGTACAGTTTCCTGTTGGGTGGAACTCTGTGTTTTTTGGCCGCACTCTACTTTCTACATTTTCTGCACATATTTTCCCACTTTTGCTTGCACCTCTGTATCCTTTCTTCACTTAGCCGCTAACGTTGTTCTAACCATTACCTCCCTCTCCCCGCTCTCCCCAGTTAGAACAGCTTTGTTCTTCTCTTATAGCTTTGTATTTTCCACCAGCAAAATCCACTTCCAGGTGGATACTTCTTTCAGGATCTCTGTAGACAGGAAACAGGTTGTCAGCTGGGAGATTTCTGTCTCAAACTGGGAAATGCTGTCAGGCACGAAATTCAAGTTTTAAGGAGCACACAAATGAGGAGAACTCATTTTCTGTCGCAGCTGTACAACATGAAAGGCTGTATGTGCCCTCTGAGCAGGCCAGTAACCTCCACTGCAGTTCTTGGTTTTTCTCCTCCTGTTGCCAAGGTGGTTCAATGTTCTCTCAGTCATGTTACCTGAGCTTTGCCTCGGTCTGCCTACCTGCAAAAGGGAGACAATAACAGATTCTTCTCTTGATGCGTAATTTTACACGTCATTTCTCAGATGCTAGCATCCACCTGAAGTGTCAGCTGCTAAAAGCTTAAAGCTTGGCACAGAGAAGTAGTACAAATTGTCCCATATATAGAACCATGTACATATATACATATATATGAATGCCTATTTGCAGCCCACCCCTGAGCAGTGATCACCACATACAGCAAACTTGACATCTGAGGGATAGGAGATGAGCCTGGTTTGTATTTGAAGTCTCCCCTGAACACCCTGGAGGTGATTGATGAGGTGTTCAGCTTTCCCAAAGTGCTGCACTGATAGAGCTTCAATTGGGTGTATGCCAGTGAGATTCTTCCTGGCTTGTCTTCCTGAAGAAGGGACAGTGTCTCCCTGTCTATCTCCTTTTGACTTCTTTCTGATAGCCCTTAGACCAGTTGACACAACTCAGCCAGAGGGTAAGCAGCTCAAGGATGTTGGGATCCTTCAAATTTTACCCCCCATCACACGACACCCTTCCTCTGTGAGGGAGCCAGGCTCGCTGTTGTTATGACTGATGTCTCGATTGCCAAGAACAGCTATTTCTGTTTCATGGAATAAGGTTCCCAAACTATGATCCTCACAGACTTTTTTAGTGCCACAACCACCAAAAGGTGACATAAGTTCCTCAGCTTTCACCAGGGGAGTTCCCTGGAGATCCTGATGGCTTGGTTTGGGGAATGGGAAGCGGTTCCTAAATGCCCTCACTAGGATGAGAATCTACACTTGGACTTGCAGGATACAAAAAACACGCATCCTTCTGGCTTATCTCAGCTGGAGGGCCTCATCTGGCAGGGGGTTTTAAGCTTTCTCCCAGGAGATGCAGACTGTAATCACCTCACTGCATATTTATTATGGCTTATTCCACACCTCAGCAAGTCATCTAGCCACCGAACTGCCAAATAAAAGACCTGCCACCATATCACCAGGTTATCTTTTGGAAGGACAGAGCTCCTCAGAGCTTTTAAACAAACAGGCTTTGGCATCTAGTTGCAGGGAGCTTTAGGGCTGTGAATCCTGACTGAAATGAAGCACTTCCTTCAGCGTATAAAGCTCATCCATTCTGGGAAGCAGGGCATAAAAGTTTAGAGGAGCCCTTGTCTGCAATGCTTCCTATCAGCAATCTTCATGCGATCTCTGCATTTGCACACCCACAAATGGAGGGGCTACACAATTTTGTGCATCAACCAGGAACGTAAAACCAGATCCTACAGTTCTGAGTACTGTTATGAAATGGTTTATGAACCTCCTCCTGAGTAGGTAACAGAGTCAGCTAAGCCCTGATGAGTCGGGAGAAAGTCCTCATTTGAAAACAACAAAGTCACAGTGGACTGTGGGGATGGGGGAGGTAGGAAGGGCATAATTCTTCTGTTGTCTTTTTCTTCCCTGAATTTCCATATCTTGATTTTCCATTTCCACACATGAAGCTGTCTGTCTCCTGTGTTTTAATTATCCTGTTTGTAGTATTTTGACTCGCTCTTGATTTTATTGACTTAGTTATTTTTGTTGGCTCCACTGTCCGTCATCAACAGGGTCTGAAAATGGGTCTTTCAGAGCCAAACCCATGTCCTATTACTGCCTGTGTGCAAGAAGCATCACCAATAGCTACAGGCAGCAGAGGTCTTCTGTCTTCTCCAGAGAAAAACTTCCCAAAAGAGGATGCAAACCTCCAAGCCAATATGTTATATAAGAAAAAAAACACCTCCATTAGAGCAAATGTATTACTTTTGGTTTCCTCTAGTGGTTACTGGAAACGTTAATGAGATGACTGGTTGTTTCTTTTGCAGAGAACTGTGAAGCGTGGGTTTTCAGATGTGAACTGGTTCATTTTAAGCCAACTGTACAGCTCCATACACCAGCTGCAGAGGCCTAGAACTGCAACCCTTCTTTAGCTCAGAAACGATTTCAAATGAGCAATCTGAGGAAGAGATTCTTCAGTTTAAGGGGTAAACTGAATTTAAAAGCATAATTAATTGCTACAGCTTATTTAGCTTCAGATTTCCATGCTTTGCATGCTTACAAGGGAAACCACAGCACCTACATTTGGCTCTAATAAAACCTCTATTAATGCTAATTGATTTTTACATTGTAAATTTATTACCTAGAGTTTCATGCTACGTGGCCACATGGTTTAACAGTCTCCTGTCTGCAGCCCAACTCAGGTTCCGAATGGATACTTGTGTTACAGCTCCACATGGAGTGATCTTGTAGCTTCCAGACCCAGCCCAACACAGAGTCCAGCACAACAGAAGTTTACGAATTTCACCAGAAATTCAGGTAATGAAAACAGTCCCTAGGCTGCCAGCAAAGGTGAAGAGCCCAGCTGGTCACAGGAACCAGCCAGGCCCCAGCTCAGTGGGTTTGTGAGGAGTTTCAGGTTGCAGAGCTGGTGTTGAGCTGTGGGCAGAGAGCAGAGGGAGCAGGAGTAGGGAGATGGGGGTTGAACAGTGCAAGGGAGACACAGCACTGCCTGAAGATGCCCTGAGCTCAAGGGAAGGATGTAGCAAAAAAAACAAGTAAGAATTAGCTGGATCTCTTAATATAAAAAAAGTTCTCTGGAGATTCATCCCAAATTCAAAGTGGGATTGCATTTCTGAGGTTGCAATAGCATCACTTACTTTTATTAAATTTTGCTTTCTTAAATTGTCACCTCTGCCTGGATGCTGCCATTTCAAAAAGAGTAGAAACATTTTCTCTCTCTCTCTTTTTGGTTTTGCTTTTTTGGGTGTTTTTGTTTTTTTTTTTTAACTTTCCACAGAACCCTTCACCTCCAGTTAGAGAGGAGGCCTGGAAAATTTCAGCCTTCTAGGTGAAACTTTTGGACAGTCACAAGCAAGTGAAAACAGGGAGATATAACATAATGGAAACACTTTGGCAGCCTTAGCTGTAGCTGTCACCAACACTCCAGCTCTAATGAAAACTTTCCTGAAGTAAGGCTGGGGTAGCTGCATTAACCCCAAGAGGGCCTTTCCTGACCTCGCCGTGGTTTGCAGGCAGGATGAGCCCCCCCAGGATGGAGAGGGCAGTTTGGGCGGCCGTGCTCCATATTGGAAGGGGCTTGTGTGTGTAAATCGGGTTACCTCTGCCCAGGGATTAATCCCCTCTGCCTCGGGGGTGAAAGGCCATGATGACTTGACCAGGACAAGAGCTTTCTGCATTCCTTGTTCACAGAAAATCCTGTCTGGAGTTCCCCAAGCACCAGCAGTGCTGCTCTGGACAGATTCCCTGGACCCACCGTTCCACCGCCTGCCAAGTTTCCATGGAAAGGACACTCAGCCTTGCCTGACAGAAAGACAGAGATGCTGTGTGCTAAACCACTGGACTACCAGCAGGGTTGGAGACCCAGACAGACAACCCTTGGCTCCTGGTTCACCTTCCCTCGCAGGGCAGCCCTGTGCCCTGCAAGGTCAAGAGCGTGAACCTCGGTGCACCCCCCCACCAAATAGGAAATGGTGCACCAAGGCTTCCCCCACCACAGCTCTGTCCACAGCAGCTCCAGAGATGCACCATGTCCAGGGGAGACATCTCCAGTGCAGGGATCAGGCTGCAAAGCTTTTTGGGACATCCATGGCCACAAAAAGCTCTGCATTTGCTCTAGCTGACCATATGGCATTTCTGAGAAAGGTTCTTGGTGTATTATCTGCATTGTCAGCTGGTTTGCAACATGTGCAGGCAAAACATGCTTTAGATTATATGCCACTGGCCATCCACACCAACTGTATGGTCTTGAAACTCCACAACGCTATCCCAGGGGCTTCCAGAGATAGCAAAACCCGATCAGTGTTTTACTCATCGTTACTTGTGACTCTCCTACCCGAGAGTCTCATTTAGATAGAACGGAGATGTTCATCAAATGTGTTCTTGGGCTGTTCTCCAAAGAAACAAATGAAAGGACAAGAGGAAACAGCCTGAAGTTACACCAGGGGAGGTTTAGGTTTGACATTAGGAAAAACTTCTTCACACAAAGGGTTGTTAATCAGGGGAACAGGCTGTCCAAGGAAGTGGTGGGGTCTCCATCCCTGGAAGTATTTAAAAGATGTGCAGATGTGGTGCTGAGGAATGTGGTCTAGTGGTGGACTTGGCAGTGTTGCGTTAATGGTTGGACTCCTTGATCTTAAAGATATTTTCCAATATAAATGTCTCTATGATCCTGTGATTGCTATTTGTCATTTAAAGTCATTATTTTTGGGCCCAGACTTTTACAGCACTTCAGTGCTGTTCAAGGTTTGAAATAAAGGGATTTCCTCACTACTTTGCAAGGACCTGCATCTGGGCTGGGGCAACCCCTGGTGTCGATACAGGCTGGGGGATGAAGGGATTGAGAGCATCCCTGTGGAGAAGGACTTTGGAGTGCTGTTGGAGGAGAAGTTGGACACAAGCTGGCAGTATGCACTCACAGCCCAGAAGGCAAATCATATCCTGGGCTGCATCAAAAGAAATGTGACCAGCAGGTTGAGGGAGGTGATTCTGGCACTCTACTCCACTTGGGTGAGACCCCACCTCAAGTACTGTGTCAAGCTCTGGAGCCCTTGGCACAAGAAAGATGTGGACCTGTTGGAATCCGTCCAGAGAAGGGCCACAAAAATGATCAGAGGACTGGAACACCTCTCCTACAAGGACAGGCTGAGAAACTTGTGGGTGTTTGGCCTGGAAACTAAAAGAAAGAAGATTTAGACTAGGTATAAGGAAGGCATTTTTTACAATGAGGATGGTGAACACTGGAACAGTTTTCCCAGAGAGGTGGTAGATGCCTGATCCCTGAAAACATTCAAGGTCAGCTTGGACCTTGCTCTGAGAAACTGGATCTAGTTGAAGATGTCCCTGCTCACTGCAGAGGGGTTGGACTGGATGACTTTTAAAGGTCCCTTCCAAGCCAAACCATTCTATGATTCTGTGATTACTTTCTTATTATGTGTCTAATTGTCTTATAATGGGCCTAATATCAAGAGAGGCCCGAGGGCTGATTCTGAAGAGAAATAGCACATTTTCCTGCTGCTGGAGTGCCTGAGAGGTGAAAGACCTCTCTTGTCAACACACCCAAGTGATGGGCTTAGGCAGCAGTAATTTCTGGTCTTCCCACCATCAGAATATGAAATTTTGTTCCAGTTTCTTGGAATGAAAGGACTGCAGCACAGGCATAGAGCAGTCTGTACACACATTACAGCCTCAGGGAAACCACTCGGGCTAAAGTAATAGCAGTTCTGTTGTTTTGAAACCACGTAGCTAGCAAACTATCTTGTCAGTGGACAGGTAACTGTGTATGCAGTCCCAGGTCCTGTTAATGAAAGGCAGAGCAGAAGGAAATACTAACCTTTTGGCCTTTGAGCCCCCGAGCACCACTGAGCTCTGAGGCTGTTTGGTTGTAGTTTCCCACACACAGGTACTGCCTGTTACCTGTATCCCTATAACTATTGGATGTCTGGAAACAGATGAGTATTGATCTATATTGATATACATAGCTTTTTTTGGAGTCTATCATTGAGTGAGTCAGACTTGTGGTGACAGCTGTTAATTTTGCTCTATAAAAGCAATTTCTCATTGATTTGGAAGAAAGTAGTAAAAAACAATGATCGTTTGTGCATTCCTCCTCCCCTCCCCTTAAAAGGGGGAGGTTTCTGGTCCCATGGCTAGAAGATTGCCAGACAAACAGTTCATTTTGCATCCAACATAACAAGGCATGGAAAAGAACGAGTAAAAGATCCTCTAACAGCAAATCTACCATGGGTAGAGAAAGTTTCTGTTGTGTCAGAAGTGGCTTGACACAAGGCTGCTGCCTCCCCTGCTGCACTTCTCATTTCTGCCTTCCCTTCTCCTCCAAATACCTTCCTCCTCCAAGATGAACCAAACAGCAGCAGCAGCAACTTTTGCAGAGCTAGTCCAAGTCAGGGCTAAAGGCTTCCAGGAGGGGTTAGGAACAAGCAGCCGAGGCTGCTGGCAGAGGTTAGAGGAAAATGTAAAATCGTAATAAAAACCAGTTATCATTCATAAAAGGCTGTCTGGCTACACTTTAACAGCCCTACCTGTGACCAAGAAGATACTAATATTAAACCCAGGACTATCAGTGCTGGCATGTGCCTGGAAAACATTACATTTAAGCAAAAAGGCTCTTAAAGGATCAGTTGACAGCATCTCTCTGACATACAGCTATCAGGCCACTCAGAGTACCTAGATATATGAAGCAATTGAAAGGACACATACTGTAATTACAGGGATATACAGATATGCACGTTTCAACCTTAGCTTCGGAGCAATAAATCTTAGCTAGGTAGATAAATCTTTGGTTGGTAAGAGAGCACTCTTGCAGCTGGTTCCTGTAAAGTGAATGTGCTCTCACATTAATAAGCTTTAATAGTGAATAGTTCCATTGATTTTGGTGGGGTTCCTTGCAAAAGTGAAGGTTGTAAGGTTGAAATCTGACCAGGAGGCTTTTTTTTTTTTTTTTTTCCCAATGTATTTCAGGCATATTTGCAGTAAAAGTTAGCAACTTTTCCAAAGTGAGGGTTGTTTGTTTATTTTTCATCAGTAAACCAGTGATCTATAGCAGGTAACATTTTTCTATTGACTACTCCTTGAAACATTTACTGCCAGAAAGTAAGATATGATGGTTTTACTATCACACGAGGGAATAACTGTGTCAGTACCATCCTTTCTCATGTCCTGCATTTACTGCACTGATGAGTTAATGAATGTAAGTATCTTCAGGGTTTACCACTGTAGAATCAAAGGACTGAAGAGTCCTGTTTTTCCCTTGTGCGAGTGGTTGCCTTACCCATGTCAGAATTGCCTAGAAGCTCCAAGTCCATTTCAGACCATAATATCCCTCTGACTGGTACTCAGCGGGAGCACCAGCAGAAGATGGAAAGACCACAGATCTATTCAGATGTTTTTCCAGCCACCATCAGCTAATAACTGGCTTGATCTGTGGAAAACACAACTCTGAATGTTCAACCCTCAGTAAACATTATCCTTTTAAAAATACCTCTGCCTCTGAAGTCCTGTGGCAACAGTGGCCTCAGGTTAATATGTAACACAAAAAAATCCTCCTACTCATTTTTAAGTGTCTTTGTGAAGGGCAAAGTAGTAATATTTCCCCTACCCCTCCCATGCCATTATTTTGTGCTGCTTTCTTTGCAGCATGTCTTTTTCTTCTACCTCTCCCTTTGTATGGAAGCCTGTTCACACCTCCAACCATTTTTGTTACCCATTTCTTTCTCCCCCACTTATGTTCAGGTTTCTCACCCATTTCTTTCTCCCTCACTCTTATGCTCAGGTTTCTCACCCATTTCTTTCTCCCCCACTAATGTCCAGGTAAGCAGGTCTAGCTCAACAATAGCATGGAATTCTATTTCCTAGTATTCCCTTGCCAGTCTCTATGTAGGGAATGCTGCTTCTCTTACTGCTGTGCCAACCAGCTCTTTGGCACTAGAATTGCTTTTCCTACTCTTTAGACCTCTGTGGCCCTGAGGGGTTTAGTCACTGGTAGGGGCTACTTATGCAACACAAATAATTAACCATTAACCATCTGAATCCTCCCAGTCTAACTGAACTCATCAAGGCTGCAGCTAAGCTCAACGAGGTTCAGGAAGCTCATTGGCTTGCAGGACTGACTCTTTTTTCTTTGAAGTACTGTCCCAATTAAGCAGTAGCTCAGAAGGGTCTGTGGGATTTGGATCATTACAGGTGACAGTCCTCGTAAGCTCTGAGGAAAGGGCCAGAGGGGATAGTCCCCTCTCTCACTTGAGCAATGAGGTGACTCTCCTGGAAACCACTCCTTTTAGTGCCCTATTAGTATTCTGACACACCGTTCATCCTATTAAAAATTGTCTTGTCACTGGTGCCTTTACTAACTGTCATAAGCATAGATGGGGCATTAACAGGCAATTCATTAGCTCTGCTCTGTTCCAGCACGCTGAAGCTATGCACAGCTGCTGAGGAAGGGTTTCTTCTATATGGGACAAAGCCTGCCCTATATATGATAGAGCCTGCCCTAGAAATGTCCACAAAGATGGGTGCACCTTTATGTTTATGGCTTATGGGTCATAGCATTATTTTCCCCAGCATCACCCCCAGAGCAAGATCAGATGCAATTCTCCCCGTAGAAAGTGGTGGGGAAAGCCATGAAGGTAACAGGACTGTCAAGAAGATGGGCAGGACAGGGTGAGATCTAGAAGAGAAAAGTGGTTTGAAGAAACAGCATCACAGCTCTTCACCAAAAATCTTTCTTCTGCTTTTTTTGAAAAAGTTTCCCACAGGAAAAAAAAAAACAAACATGTAGTAAAGTGTTCCATTTGACCTACTGGGAATTCCATCTATTTAATTTTTTTTTTTTCTTCTCAAAGATAATGGTTGTTGGTATTTAGTTAATTAATTTTAATGAAGTGAATTAAAAGTGAAATTAATTCGTTGTAATAAAGTTAATTTCATTTACCAAAAGCAGGATTACAACTAAAGATATAGAAACTTTAAAGCAGCTTTTAAAGATAAAGTCCCAAAGTATGTAGGAACTACTGTTTGAAGATCTGCACTCCCTTCGTGATTTTATTAGAGCTGTGGAAATCACTGGCTTTCTCTGTTCACATTTGAAATAACAACTGATTGGATGTAAAGAGTCACTTAGTTTGAGTATATTTTATCTTTCAAGTTTCAAACTTCCTAAAGTGAAGTTTCTTCTATTCGTTTCTCTCTTTAAGGCTGTGCACAGCCCACCTGGCTCAGACCATGCTACAGGAAGGCTTATTTATATGTCTTCTTTGGTTTTGTTTTTGTTTCTGTGGATTATAATGTGTAAGAAATCTGCATATGCCTTTTTAATTGAGAAAGGGGACTTCTTCAGTGAGGCATTCTTTGTGCATAAATACTTTAGAGAACAGACTTTAACAGCAGTTTCATAGAAGTGTGATCCAGAGTCAATTGAGACTCCTGGCCATCTTCCTGTTAACTGCCTCTGCCAAAACCACCATCTCAGTTCGCTAGATGTAACAGACCATACACAGGGGAAGCAGCCTTCACCCTCTGCTTTACAAGCATAACATGAAAGGAGAACTGTGGAGAGATCATCTTGACTTTGTGTGGGATTAGCAGAGCTAATCCAAGAAATCATCACACGCAACGGGGCAGCCGCAGGTTTACTCACAGTAAAGGTAAACGTCAATCTACAATGAACTCCAAAGTTCATAACGAAGAACAGTTGAGAAATCACTTTGCTGCTGTTTACCTAGGGGATGAGGAACACTGCTTTGGGACCTGGCTCCTCACTAGACATCATAAATAACTACATACACAGCAAGGAAGAGAAAAAAAAAAGCTTCTTAATTTATTTCCATGAGTTAAGCACATACTTTAGGAATAAGTTAATCACACTGTTTTTCCTGTCTCCTACCAATAAAATGGGACGTAGTTTAAGCCTGATGCATGCTGGTCTACACCAGAGCCGCTCAGTTTTTACAAAGCACTGTTGGATCACGATAGCAAAGCCCACCAGCACACTGATCCTGGGCTTGTCAGAGCTGCCAGATCCTGTATCCATCCACAGGAATGAGCAGTATCTCATGGCAGAGTCCTGGGTGAGATCACTCATTTGGAGATCAAGTGTGGTGTTAGAGCAGCCTTGCAAGAGATTCACCTGCTCGCAGTGGTGTAAAACCCTGTAGCCCCACAAAAGCTGGTGGAACAATACTGAACGGGGCCACTTGGCCCAAGGATCCTGTGCTGCAATTTTCAAGATGCAACAGCACTGGTCCCAGAGTTGCAGTGGTATTTCTGCCCTTAGATCACACACACTTGCCAACACTTAGGACCTTCATTGCTACCAAGAGCTTAGCTCCCTTCTACTAAAGGTCTCAGCACAAGGAGGGAACCTCAATACCTCTGCTGTGAGTGGCTCTTTGGCAACTTTGATGGATCTACCTTGAGCCCAGAGCTCCAAATATCCACAGGTGCCCACAGGACACCACCCAGGGCTAACCTCCTCTGAGAGGGTTTGCGAGCCCCGGGAGCAGGGTCTGTGAGAGCTGTCTCTCCCCATCTGTGGCTCCATGCAAAAGAGCGGCCCAGGAACCGGCCCTGCGCCCACCCCAAGTGACCCCCAGCTGCGGGGCGGCCATTTTGTGCCCGCCCCNGACGAAAGCAGGCTCTGCAGAAGGTCCTAAAAAGCGTCCCTGCTGCTGCCCTCCCACTCGGTCCCAACGCTGCCAGACTCAGTCTCCAATTATTCAGCACCAGGAGCAATGTCCGTTGTGTCAGCAGTGACACGGGCATGGGTTTGAGGCCTCTCTGCCCGGGCGTGTGTTCAAAACGCTGTTTTTCCCCAATAGCTTTGCTTTGAATTGCACCTAACCAGTGTTCCAGTGGCCATCCATACCACAGGGCATCCTGGAAGGTGTGGAGATTTCAAGAGCTAATGTTAACCGCAAAGAATATCTGTGTCTATCTTGCCAGGGTCAGAAAGCACAAAGTGTAGCTTTTTCAGCAGAGAAATAACATGTGCTTTGAACAGAAGAGCCCGGCTGATGATTGGCTATGCCACCCTCAGCCTCTCTGATGTCTTGCTGAGACCTGCTGGTCTTTCTTTTCCTCATTATTCCTCATTTCCTCCAGCAGCATCTGTAATTAAAAAAGAAAAAAAAAATATTCTCCAGGGCGTCACATTTACAGGTCCCAGTTTTGCATTCAGAGCGCAGGAGTGGTTCAGGCTGTGGTAATGAGGCCGGTTGGCCATCCCCAGCTCAGCTGGGGTGAGTGGCAGAGCCTGGCATAGCTGGCTGGCACATTTCAGGGACATTATGAACTCAGGTGATTGCCAGGCTCAGAGGTGAAGTTACAGAAGGGCCTCATCTGACTTCACTCATGCAGCGTTTCATTAAAGGACTTTGCGCCCATCAGAATGATGGAGCATAGGCCAGCGTGTTGGCTCTGCAGGCTAATTAGTCTCTCAGACCTTCTGCTTCTCTGGAAGTCCCAGCCCGGCTGGGCAGGACGGGGCTTTGTGTTGCTCATGTCGAGTGGCCAGGTTCCACATCTGTGGTGCTGGTATTTCGCTGGTCTGCGGGGCTCTCATTTGGCCTATAAACTGCAAACATCTGCTGGGGTTATGGTCGGCTTGTTGGCTGATTTCAGCAGGGGTGGTGACCTGCTGTACTAGTCGATCAGTTCTGGAAGAGCAAACTGGATGCAGTGTGGAGGAGTTTGAGAGCAGGAAAAGCACTCAGTCAAAAATAAAAGCTAGGTAAAAAAAAAAGAAAAAGGGAGCTGTGGAAACGGTAAAAAGATGCTGCGGTTTAATAGCTTAGGGAAAGCACATGCTTGTGTCCTGGTGTCCTTGGCCTTTCCCACATATTCTCTCCTTGGATGGCTAGATACAATTCTTTAATGTGCATTGACAATTCAGCGTGTTACTTTACCCACCCAGTAAGACAAACAAAAATCTAGAGGCACTTCAAAGGAAAGAAATGATGAGATGAAATGTGCCTCACACCTACACTGATAAAGTATCCTTAATTTGATTTAGTCAGGGAAAAGTTTATTTTAAAGTGATATAATAGCAATCAATTTGCCATAATAGCCCAGATCACAGTGACGTCTTCTGCTATTAATGTGGGTGTCATAAAGGCTCAGAGAAATGTCACCGTAGTTCGTCAGGCCGAGGAAGGATGTGTAAAAGTCTAACTGTTCTCCATCACAGTGGTGTCAGCTAGAAGAATTTCACTGACCCTTCCCTCTAGTTCCTCTGTATTGCCAGGGAAGGAAACAAAGGCAGGAGTGGACTGTCAAAGCTCTTTGCATTCACCCTCATTTCTTTAAAGACAAAGTCCCCATTGCCGCTCTGATTCGCCTCTCTCCTGTGCCAGGGTAGGTCTGAATCCTGGAGGAATGGATGATTTTGCACTTGCTGACAACAGATCTGGCCTTTCTTAAGTGAAACGTGCACAGTTCTTCCCGTGTAAATTCAGTTTGGATGCAGGGGTTGGGTGAAGGACTGTCGAAGCGACTTATCCTGCCGGTTATTCTATAGTCTCACTGAGCATTTATTTCCAGGGCAAGCAGGGCAGTACATGCTGAGAAGTAACGATGGAGCACAACTCAGTGTAAATAATACACTAGGCCCGATCTGGACCCATTTCTGCTGGCAAAACAGACTCTTTGTTCAGGAACACAGTCCAGTTGGGACTTTCAACAAATGGAAGTATTTTATAGTGCAACCTTGTAAACTACTTAGGGATTTCGAAAATAAACAAATACAAGCAAAGATACTGTTGCTGTTCCTCATAGCCTGGTAATTTCCTATGAGCATGGCTAGCCGAAGAAAGATCTCTTTTCTCGTGGTTACAGACCCCGCCGTTTCAGGGATGTCACTCAATGGACTGCATTCTAAAAAACATTTAATGAATGTCCCATTGGGTTTGCATTCCTGAAGAAAGCCACAGCAGCCCTGATTGCAACTCAGGGCAACCTAACTGCTTCTTGAGCCCATGCTCATCCTGCTGGGTGACCTTCTCAAGTCTCCCCAACATACGTACGAGTGCCTGATCCTCTTGGGAGCCCTTGAAAATCCCAGATGGGGTATCCGCTGACTCATGTCTCTGCTAGAAGAATCGGGGTTGGACAGGAGCAAGGTGAGGAAACTTCTGTAAAAAACAGTCCACGAACATAAGGGAGGGGGGAAAATGTGATGCTTTTTTATATCACCCATTGTAAGTATTAGAGTAGGGAATAACATTTTCCATTAAATTCTATATGGTGGCAAGGTAATCGCTTTCTGTCGAACCTTCCTGGTTTCTCCTGTGAGAGCAAACATGTCTGACTGATAGTGTGTGGCTATCAGACACAAGGAAAATTATCTAATTTATAGCCAGTATTGAGAAAGCCACCAGCAGCAGAATAAAATTGTTCTCCATATGGTACCGTAAAGCTTCCAAAAACTATAGTTAAAGAAAACAACAATGCTCACAGAGAAATTCTCCTTTTGTGTATCAAGTAAGGGGTTACAGCAACAAGGCTGCTAAAGACTCGCAAGAAGAAATGATGTCTTTGATTGTCTTAAATGAATTTATAGCTTTTATGTACAGGATTACAAGTATTAGATGCATCTTTGTGCTAACAGGGCTCATGTTTTGAAGTACAAGAAAACTCTACAGTTACATTCTGTGGAGGCTTTGGGACACAGTTTGCCAAATGGAAAAACATTTGGAGGTTTGGAAAAATCTTGCACATAAATTACTAAAGGCACGAAGCGCCTGAAAGATGGATGAAATCAGAAGCCAAGGAAAAGCAGTGTGTGTGCCAAGGAACAAAAAAAAACATGTAATGATTTCTTTTAATGACTCTCCTGCAAAATGGAGAGCAAGCTTCCAGGGCATGTCATATTCTCATAAAAGCAGCTTGCCTGGGTGATGAGAAATACCCTGTAAGTGGTCAGACCGAGACCCAATTTTTCATCCTTTCTGCACGTAGCTCTCCATTGATTATGTTAAGTGCTACCCACTGGTTAAAAACACAGCAAGCTCATTGTCTCTGCCTGTGGCAAAGGGCAGCTACACACTTGCTAATTTCCTGATTTATGACACCCTATAGAAGGAATTGCAAGTGGGCACATGGCGGGACACACACGCACACACACACACACTATTAAAACAGAGGGAGATCAGGAAGTTTGTGATAAAGAAAAGGCAGGCTCTCGTCTGACATGTAATCTCTCTTTTGGCTTGAAGTAAACCTGCTCCTTCAAGGCTATGCCATCAGCAGGGCCTGTCTCAAGTTTCACCACTAAATCTGAGTCAACAATCTCTAATCTGGACACTGGGCTCGGGATCCAGGCTCAAGTTGCAGTTGGAAGCAGACAACAGGGAGGTGGGGGCGAGGGGGGAGTGGGGAGAGGAGGAAAAAGACAATCTTTGTTTCTCATTTGATTGTCCGCACAAGGCTGAACTGAGGTCATGTGGCATTTTATTATTCCTTTTTGTCATCCCTCAGATAGAACTTTGCACCTCTCCGGCCTTGAAATTGCCTTCCTGACACTTATATTAAGTACAGAAGATATATGTCCGAGAATGGGGGACATAAGTTTGTAGAGCAGCTCAGATTTGGAGTTCTTTTCATCTTTCTGACATGTGATACCGTGACATAAGCTGCCTGCAGTGGGGTTGCTATGCAGATATACAGTTTCTGAAAAGTTACACCAGGAAAACTAAAACCTACCGATGGATTTAGCATTTCACTAAGAAGCGGGATAAAATGTGTGGCAGTTAGACTCAAAAGCTAAAAAAGGTGAATTAAACTTTCATGAAAACAATCTCCCTTGAAAATAATAATAATAATAATAATGGATTGATAAGTATCAAAGTATCTCGTTGCATTCCTAGTCTTTGGGCCACTGACTTAATCCTGCTACTGTATCTAATAAAGGAGACCCTGTGTGTTTAATGACAGGGACAGAAAGAAGGGGGAAATACTTGGGTACTGTTCCCCCTAATTTCACCCTCTTCCCCTCTCTTTGTTGCTGCCTTGCCATGATTTTATTTTGAAAAATAAAGACTAGAATAAAAAATATGTTGTCTGAGGCTTCCAGCCAAAAATGTGCCAGCACTTTCCCTTCCCACCCCCCCACCTCCCCAAACTCCTTAGGCCAAAAGCCTTAACAAAAGCTGTTTTCTGTTTGGAAGATCTCCGGGTCCTTCACTCTCTTTCCTAACCCCTAACACAGGAAATGATTTTATAATTCACATTATTAAGGAATTCAACTCACACTCCCCCCTGCCCCTTCCCGCCCTTTTCCCTGGATGTCGACTGACAATAAGCCTGTGGGCTGGCACCCATCCTCTCTGACCCATTTGTGTCAGCTCCTCTACCTGACCCTGCCTGTAAATCATCCCGCCGGACCTCTCTTGTGAGTGGGCGGCAGCCAGCTCTCCCCAGCATCCAGCCGTGCTTCAGCGCCAGGGAGAGTGCTTAGGCTTGTGCTTGGAAGGATCCCTGCGAGCTGAACAGTGGCCTGCTCCGGGGTCATGTCACACGTGTGTCCCCCAAACACCAGAACGTGACATTTCGCCCTTGTGGTAATGCCTGTCATACCAAAGACCACACTGCCAATGGGAGGTAATAAATCGATCGCCCTAAGCAAGAATTTAGGTGTCCTGAGGTGCTCCAGAAGGAGAGGGCAGGTTGTGTGAATGCCCAGCATCACACAGCAAAGGTGGGGCAGGCCTGCTGCTGTGATCCTGCCCAGCCTGGCACGCTGCCCTGCTCTAAAGCTGGCCAGGTGATGCCTCCAGTGCTGTGGCCTCAGGGACATCTCGGCTGCCTGTCCTCCCTGTCCTGCTCTGATGGGAGCCATGGCACCCTGGAGGACTGCAGGGCTGCAACACACTGAGGTGGACCCCAAGAGCTGGTTGAGGGAAGGCTCCCTTTGCTTCAGAGATGGGTCAGTGTTCAGTGCAGCAACTCTGAAGCCATTCTAGAAGCAGCAGCAGGCACTCTTGTTCCAGGAGAGAGCCTCAAGTGCTAACTCAAGGACTGTGCTCCCTCCTCCTGGCCCTGCAGATGTCCTGTTTGTGTCTGTCTCTTCCATGAAGAGTAAAGAGCATCTCTCCTGCCTTTCTCAGCACAGCTCATGTCCCAGCGGGCAGGCCAGGAGAGATTATATCTTCACTGCTCCTGGCCTGGGACACGGGAAAGGGTAAGAGCCTGTCTCAACACCTTGTTTCCATGGTCCTACGTGGGCTCGATTCCTTCAGCTAGAAGGAAGGGGAGTGAAGCTGAGTCTGCCAGCCCCTCAGCAAGCCCCCCTAACCACAATGCTTTGCTGGAAAAGAAGGCAACATTACTTCTTCCTCAAGCCTTTCTTTCTTACCAAATAAGTCCAGCAAGGTCCTTCAGAGAAAAAGAAGACCTGCTGAGAGGTGGGAAATGCAGCACATCTCTGTATTCAGTTATCTTTCCAACTAATCGAAACAGGCTGCCCAGACAAGTGATTGAATTACCATACCTGGCTGTTTAAAAGCTGTGTAGAGATGGTGCTTAGGGACATGGTTTAGCAGTAGAAATGCAGGGCAGGGTTATTGGTTGGACTTGATGATCCTGAAGGTCTTTTCCAACCTAGATGATTCTATGACTGAAATAATAACCAAGATGATTCTATGACTGAAATAATAACCAAGCTTTTCCTCTGTTTGGGCAGCATCCCACCTGCACTGTGGTCTGCCTGGATGCCAACAAGGCCCATGCAGGAGGTGCAGGCAAGGCTGCCCCTTCTCCCATGACAGCCAGGTCCCAGGGCCTTTGATGTAGGGATACACAACCTTTAGATGCTTGCATCATGTGTAAAGAAAGCTCAGTGCACCTGTCTGCCTCTCTGTGCCTTGTATGTCCTTGGAAAGCTACTTCGGTAAAGCAGCAGGTGAAGTGGCTGGGACACTCACCTGCTCCAGTAGACAGGTGATGCTTTAGATACCAGGGAACATCTTTGAGAAAAGAGACTGTCAGTGACCCCAGTGACTCTTTCTTTTCTTGCTTCATGGCTGGGTCACTTCCTCACAGTGTCACAGAAGTCCCAGCCAGCATGACAGGCTGAGGAGCATCCCTGTGTTAGACACCTCGTCTCCCTTAGAGGTGCTTCAGTGCCCCGCAGCCAGCATCCACTGCACCTCCAAGGGGCCAGGCTCCCACCATTGCTGGAAGAAACCAGCCAGGAGCTGCAGTTCAGCTGCACCCTTCGCAGATCCGTGCGTTCTGCTGATGTGTCCTGTGCTTTGTGGAAAATATCCCAAGGTTTCTCAGGGTAGCATTGAGTTTCTTTGTCCAGTACCACATAAATAACAAGGAAAATGTGTGTGAGCCCATGTAAAGCTGCTCTACACAAGACATCTGAGCAGTTACGTTCAATGCAAAGCAGGTTCAACTCCATTCCTGACTCTTTCTCTCCCTCTGCTGCACACACGTGTGTGGATAATTCCTGAGTACAACCTTTCCAAACTCACAGATCCCAAACATCAAGTCAGCTTTGGGTGGGAGCGGAAGGCAAAGCAACTCAAGGGGTTGTTTCCTTTCTGAGTTATAGCTCTGCAAAGCCCAAGTGATTCCAGGGGAATCAACCTGTACCAGCACCAATAAATTCGTCCGTCGTTGCAGCACAGAATGTTTGTCATAGTTGTTATTAAATGATGCCTTTACATATTCCAGGCCTATTTTTAAAACAAAGGCAAAGAAGTTAGGGCATCCAGTTCTATATATGGACACTCCAAATGGCATTGAAATGCCTCATGCATGTGCTTGGCTGAGTGTTGATTTGGGTGTCCAAATAAGGACCTCAGAATGGGATATCTCACTTGGATAAGCGTACTTGCAAATTTGGCGTGCAGCACTTATTTGAACAAAGCAAATTTATTTCTATCATTTAGCATGCAGAAAGCACGAAATGTTTTCATTTTGAGGGACCTTCTTATTCACAGAATTGGGCCACTCAAATACTGATGCATGTAGCAGTTCTGGAAAAAAAAAATAAAGCCCTCAAAACCATCTAAGACAACACAGGAGGAAATTAATGCATAGTGTTTGCAGCACGCTGACCCCCTCTTATCGCAAGGGCAAAATTCTTGCTGACAGCAAGAATCCAGTGCCAGCAGAAGGACCCGTGCAGCTTGATCACATCAAACTCCCCCCCCCGCCCCATCAGTGCGAAGGGATGCATGCAGGGTTGGCTGCTTAGAGATCCAAAGCAAAGCTGCCTCTCTCTGCTCGTGAAGACAGTCTCTGCATCTCAAAACTGTCCATGTGCAAGAGCTGGAGTGATTGCTGTTGCACACAGAAACCTTCCTCTGTAGCTCCCAGTGCATCGGGTTTTTCTGTCTGGCTCTTTGATGGTGAGTTCTGCAGGAAAGAGCTTGGCTTGACTAGTAGGTCTTAGTGCATAATAAATAATGTCAGCAGCGAGCGAGCACCGTTCCACAAGCCTTTGCTGGGTTCCCGTTAATTGCAAAGGACCTCCTTACATTCTTGGTGTAATTCCATTAATTTTGTTGGCATCATACAAGGGATGGATTTGGCCTCAAAAAGTAAAGCAGGTTTCTTTTGCATAATGTATTGTACCATTTGGTCTACATTTTGCTGAAGGTTTATGTGTACTTGGATATTTCTCCCAAGATATGCAGCTGGATATATTTTTAAAATAGCAAACAATGAACTGATTCAACTGTCCAAAGCAGTTGTTCAGGTTCCAAATTTTGGGGTAAGTTGTTGAGAAAGTGTAAGGTGGGCAAATGTTCAGGAAAGCTAAGGTAAGTTTGTGATCATTGGAAATGCACGAAGCCAGTTGCAGCCCAGATCGCTTCCTCTACCTCTGCTGTCCTGATGATTTCTGACAAGCTGATTCCGTTTCTGGAAAAAGCAGTTCACGAGAGAGAAAGATTTCTCTAAAGAGTCTGTTGTTTTTCAGAAGAGTGAAAATGTGTGCTAACAATTCTGGACCACTGACAAAAGCAAAATCAATACACACGGCCTTCATTTTACAGCCAAGTTCAGATGAATAAATAGAGATGCAGCAAGCTGTTTACTAGGGAGACAAGCTTTGCTGGATGTGCCCTTCCAAGCAGGCACGCTTCTGCTGCTGTTGTTTGCCTTATGTGGCTGGTTAATGAAATCAGTCAAATCATTGCAGAGCTCACTGGACAATTCAAACCCCTCCACCAGGTGCACTGGCTGGGCTGCCCAAGAGCTGGGAAGCAAACACTGTTGCTCAGGGCCTGCAAATCTGTCGCTGTTGTAGAGTTTTGGGGGCACTTGGGAGGAGTTTGAGGAACCTATGCTCAATTTTGGAGGGAGTTCAGGCGTAGAAGAAGCTTTCCCTTAAAAAAGGCAGGCAGAACACGCTCCATGCACAGCCCCAAATGCAGCATAAGCAAACTGCCCTTGCACAGAACCCCTTGAAATGAATGAAGCTGCAGCCAGTGCATCCATTCGGGGATCTTCTCTAAGATCAGGACCTAACTGCACCGTGGTAACTGGGTTTTTTTCACCCCCTGCCATGCCTTAAACACTGCAGAAAATGAGGAGTGGCCAGGGAGGCACAAAAATGGAAGGGCCATATATACAGACTTCAAGAACACTTAGGTGTATTTTTTCCAAGCCTTCCGACAGGGTTTTGTTCAGTCTGTGACCAGGCCGGTAAAGGAACAAAGAACTGCATGCACAAAAAGGAAAAAATAATAATAAAACAACAGCACATTTAAGTGCATTTTTTTTTTCTTGGAGATTTATTTTGTTTTAATAAATCTGACATCAGTCAGGGAGAGAGAAAAGCATTGCAAGCCCAAAAGGAAAGAAGAGCACACTGAGGGTGCTTCAGATTCTTGCTCTCTTGAAGATGTTTCATCAGCATCTCTTTGAGCTCTCTCCCTAGACTCAGGAGCTGTTGGACTTCCCCCCCATCTGTTTTTTTTTTATTAATTTTTTTTTTTTTTTTAAAAAGCGAGCTTACTCGCCCGGTGTGTTTTCCAAGCTTTCACAGCTCTAATAAATAAGGAGCACCTGTAAAACAGTAGCTTGACTTAAGTGAATCTGTACAAAGGAAAATATAGAAATACAGTATATACATAGTGCTCATAGTGCACCATCACTACAAGGCTCTGGCTCAGCTGACTCTGACACCCTGCTCCCAGCACCACTGACACGGGCAGAGACACTGCTCCTGCAAACTGCTCCTCGCTTCCCCGCAGCAGCCTTATAGAAAAGGTGTACTCTGAACACTCGAGAGTGAACAATTGCTTTATTCGAGTTAGTAAACAGTTACACTGAATCACAAGGTGATCTGAAATTTTTTTAAGGTTTTTTTTTCTGTTTGTTTTTGATTTTTTTTGTGGGGTTTTTGTGGTTTTGTTGTGTTTTTTTTTTTCTTTTTTTTTTTTAAATCATTTTTTTATTGTGTCAGAATGGGATACTCCACGACTCTCTTACCAATTCAGTGCCAGTATAACATGCTCTAGTGTACTTTTGGACTCTTGGCTACAACTGTACAAGTGCACACAAGTAAATTCTACCCTGTTATCCTCCACCCACTGATTGAGGATCGAATTGCACATTTCTCTTAACCATGACAGGAGAAAGCAAACAGTGAAACAGAATCATGGGGGATCTTTCTCACTTTACCGTTGTTTTCATTGGTTTGTCCATACCATTCTAATTATCATGAAAGGGCTATGCATATGGAGAGATTGTCTCACTGCCTTCCTGGATCACTGAAAACCATCAGGGTTGAAATTTCATCCAAGTCTTTCGTGACGCCCAGCAAATATTCCCCTCAGATTATTTTACACCTTGAGGGAATTTTGGTCTTTAGTTCAACACTCTTGCTCTGTTCCCAAATGGGGCGCTATTTAGGGGAATTTAAAGAGAAAGCTGAGAAGAATAAACATTTACTGAGTTCTCTTGGCATTCAGTCTCTGAAAAACCACAGTATAAACTATTCATGCTGCTTCTTACATCTGTCAAATCAAAAATTAAAAGCCATAAAAGTGTAACACTGAAAATATGGCATTAGAAAGGATAAAGGTGGCCTTTGTAAAAATAACAAGGAAAGTATATTAGCCAATAAAATATTCTAACTCTTCATTTAAAAGTGCATCATGGGTAGGACAGAGATGACTCTGAAGCGTTGCTACTCCAGTATTACCCCTTTCCCCCATCAAAACTTGAATAGGTCCAAAACCATACAATGCAAATCACGATTCTTAGTGTAGCAGCAAAACCACAGCAGTTTTTCAAAGGAAAAAAAAAAAAAATCCGTATCATTGTCCAGTCTCAAATATCTGAACTTGAAGTCAGAGAGGAAAAAGTACCTATGTTGGTCCGTGTGGTTTTTGAAACCAGGGTGAAAAATCCCCCCCCAGTAAGAAACCAAGAGGAAAAAGCGTTCCTTGGAGGAGAAGAGGGGTGGTCGCAGGAATGCTGAGCACACTGTGGGTCCATCGTGTGCTGTCATCTGGGTCAAAGGCACCCGTGGGACCGAGGCTTCCTCAGAGGGGCTTCAGGACAAGAAGCCGCTTTCTTTGCTGGACTTTTAGCCAGAGCGGGTGGTGAGCGGACCAGCTGGTGTCATTCAGTGGAGTGACGTGGTTTGCTCTGCTCCCTTTCTCCACGCAAGGTACCCTGTCCGTAAGCGTTCCTGCAAGGCAGACAAGCAGAGGAGGTCAGTGCAGGTGGCAGGAGACTCATTGCAGGCGGGCTGAGCTCACATCGCACGCGGCTTCAGGCTGGGTGGGCAGCCAGGCTGAGACACAAGCCCGCTGATTTGGCCTCGGCTGCCCCTCGTGTCACAAGGGCTTCTGGTACACGCAGCCTCCAAGGTTGCTGGAGGGGAAGAGGGAGGGATTCCTGTGATAAAAAGCTGGAAACCAATATAATATTCTCTGGGCTTCATAGAGTGCCTCTCATCCTACAATAGTAAGGGTGAATAATGATACTTTGCAAGCATACACTGCCCTTCACCCCTTGGTCTCAGTGTGCTTTACAGAGGTGGGGTGCATTGCTCTCTGCACAGCACAGGCGGGAAAGTGGAGTCAGAGAAGGAGAAACATTTGGACCAGGATGCCCCAGCACCTGGGATGAGGATAGGACAGGGAATACTCCATGTGCCACAGCTTGCCAGAGGCACCTCCCTGCACAGGCCAGCGTGCAGCTCCACTGGGCTGATTGGTCTGGTAGGGAAACTGGGACAGTGCCCCAAGAACAGATCCACTCTCATGTGAATACTCATCTCCCCTTAACAGAGCTAACTTTGTAGGTACTATCCATGCTATGCCTACAAACCAAAGAAGCCACTCGAGGCTTTTCCTCAGATCTGTAATCACACAAAGGAGAGATCTACGCTCAGTGCAGCAAAACTGAGCTGCTGTGAGGGGGGTCGGGCTGGAGTCCCCCCAGCCTCCTTGGTCTTTTCTTGGAATGATCTACAGCTGCTCTTGTACCACCACCAGCTACAGCGATGGGAGGTCACAACCAGCAGAGTGTGGGGACTGACACTGCCTAGCAAGACAAACAGAATTCAAATACAGGCATTTTAGGACCCAAAGCAGACTAGGCATTATTACTCTCACTGAGGTAAACTGCTGCCAAGAGCTGATATATTCAGTGTCAAATGCATACATTTCCATGGACCGTGTGTGAAATGAGAACAAAACCCTCCAGATCTGATAGAGCCAATCACAGAACTGGGCAAAGGTTTTAACTTGCCAGTTTTTTCCTTTTTTATATCCTGGTCTGTGTTTCCAGGTCCATTTCCCTCCTCTTATCTGACCAGATGTTCTGACTCCTTTTGTCTTCTTTCTTTTCTCATTGTTGAGGACAAACAGGGATGCATCCCATGGGACTCATTCGGACAACCCCCTTGTGAATCCCACTGGTGCTTTGACTGGGTGAACAATACTGGAGTAGACACAGATTTATTGATTGGAGGCCTTCAGAAAGCTGCATGAGAACTCCCCTAAAATAAGGAGAGCTTTGGCAGTGGTGAAAGCCAAGGTCATGAAAATCTTTGGAAACACGTTTTTGAAAATCCAAATCACCTTCTCATCTATCTAATGCAACTAACAGCACCCCAGTGGGTATAAGCTACCGATGCTTTTGTTTATCTACTTGACTCTGTAGACTGCCTAGCAGGGACTGTCCTCTCTCTCTCCAAAGTGTGCTTTGGACTTGGTCTCCTTGGATGGGATTTGCTAGCCCCTGAAGAACTGAAACTCTGAAGTACTTAGCATTCTGAACTTTGGTGCTGGGACACATTTTCCCTCTCAGTCTTCTCTAGGATCTCCCCTTCACAGAGGCTCCTTTGTGATCCCTCTCATCACTGTGCTTGTATCCCCCTGCCAAACCTCCACCCTTCTCCAAGAAGAGAGTGGAAGGCACATTGAACATGTTGACCAGCATAATCTCCCAGAGCACAGAGACCGCTATCTCTAGGCTAAGGAGGAACATTTGGGCTTTTAGGCAACGTGCCCAGCAGGATGAGCAGCTTTGTGTGTACAGAGAGCAGTGGACAAGCACTAAACTCTGAAATGGGATGCATCCACCTACTAACTACTCCCCATAAAGTACACAACTGCTTTCTGTCACTTTTTGGCTTGAAATCTTGCTCTGAGATTAACTAAAAAGAGAAGCAGAGAAAATAAAACCTGTATTGTCCGTATGAAACCTCCCTCTGCACTTTAGGTATTTGGTCTGCTCCTCTCTTACCATACAGCAACGGAAATGAATTTCCATCCCTCACTAATCAGTCTCAAATGGCAAGGCATAGGCTGATAAGTGATTTGAGAGGGAGGGCATAAAGAAGTTCACTAGCTCTTGATGCTTCCTTCCCGGAGCAGTCATCGAGCTTTTTAACTCCTGTCTCTTTTCCCCTACTGCAGATAGACTGAATGTAACAGAGCATGTAGATTGGAGAGAAGGACCTTCCCTGTTGATGGGCTCATATGGCAGTAACTGCATTTGAGGAATTAATCTTTGTGGTGATCAAGTGACAGAATTAAAATCAGTATCAGGCATAGCATGAAAAGTCTGATAAAGAAATGAGAACACACCAGTCATCACCACATCACAGTTAGGTGTAATACACCTCGTGCCAACACTAGTGTGCATGGACTAGCACAATAAAGGTGGCTATTTATATCTCCCCCCCCCCCACATAAATAACTTTTTTAGGAAAGCAACATATGCTCTTCACCCGAGTCGAACTTGCCCTCAACACACGTCAAATACTGCTGATGGGATAGAAAAATGGTGTCAGCCACAAAAGAATTTTCATATGCATAGAGACATGGAGTTGATCTTATGTGAGTTGCACTGAGGTAAGCTCACTGGGTTTTCCAAAGCTGAGCAAGAGCTGGTCTGATCCTGGGTTGGGAGATCACCTAGGAGTCAGCGGTGGGCTGTAGTTCCAGCCCAAGGAGGCAGCATGGAAAAGATGACAGAAACAGAACAAATAGGAAGGCCCATTTCTGCCCTCCTATCAATGCAGGGGAGAAATAGGAAAATAACTCAACTGGATGAGGACCTGGCTCAAGCAGGTGAGTTCCATCTTCTGCGGGCTGAGATAGCAATGTAGGGCTCACCTAAACAGCGAGAGCCACACTGAGGCTCTTTGTGACTGTTGGTCGTAACCTAAGCAATGGGCAGCTATGAAACAGAATGCACCAACACAGATCTTACTCTTTGGTTTATGCCCTGGCACATGAGGATTTAATCCTTGCTCAGGACAACATGGAGTTGGAAGTTCAGCAGCTAGGGCAAGGCCCCCCCAGAGAGCTTCCCTCCTCCCTTCCTGCATTCAGCCAGTTCTTCCCAGGTGCTGCTGCAGAGCTACAGCCCTTCAGCCTGCACATCCCCTGGGACTGGTGTTCTGGGAAGCTTGGCCATGCTTGGTAGAGCCAATTCCTAGAAGTGCTCCTCACTCCACTCCTTCTCATGCCGGGGAGCTGGGGAGCTCAGCTGCAGGGGCATTTTCTTCTCCTGCTGCCCCATACCCAAGCACCGATCCTTGCATATCTGCTCCCAGCGCTGCTCCGCGAGCCAAGTGCAGCCACACTGGCAGCAGGCTCCTGCTGGTAGTGACAGCCACCAGAAATAGCTGCTTCTACCCAGTGTCCCCTCCTCAGAGGGGCCCATGTCATTGCCATGGCTTTGGACACACGTACGCACACAGACACACACAGTTTTTTCCACGGTTGCTTCCCCCTCATTCTGCGCTCCATTGAACATTTCTGTCTCCAGATTCACATCTTATGGTTCAGAAAAAAATTAGAGACTGGGTGGGGAAGGCTGAGGCAACCGTTGATGTGGGCTGGCATGGCAGAGTTTCCATCATTTAGCACAGCACTTAATTCACCCGGACAATGAATGCTGATGTGCTAAAAGAGGCCCAGTTCATCTGGGACATGCATGGCCCTAGAGTAAAGGCACTGCAATTATTTTCTCAGGGAAACTGCTCTGAAGATAAACCACAAGAGTGCAACTAAAGTCAGCATGGGAGCAAGCTCAGCCCTGGAAACACTCCGGAATCATCTGTTACTTGTAATAGTTCTGTAATTTCTACTTTTTTATTATTTCTTTTTTTTTTTTTTTAGTAATTCTTAAAGCAGTTCAAGCTTCTTCATTAAAACCTCGCCTTTGAATAAATGGTGATTTATCCTTCCATGAGCTAACTGAGGCAATGCCACATTGCAAGAGTCAAGGGAGGCCTTTAGCATGAATAGGACAGCAAGCAGGGTCCTGAAGCACCAAGGCTTGATTTTGAAGGTGGTGTTTTCCTTCTGCTCTGGTCTTGTAAGCTATGGATCCTTCTCAGCATTGTGTCAGCTATGCAGCTGAAGCCCTCCTGCCTTCTAAAAGGAGAGCTGTAAGCTGAGTAGACATTGTGACTTTCAGGAATGCATTGGGAAAGAGGCTTGGGATTTGCCCTCTTATGCCTAGGCAGAAGAAGTGGTAGGGACAGCTTAGTCACCCCCAGTTCTGTAAGTGCATTGTTGCAGGGATGCACCAGAAACCATGATTGCAATGCTATCTAGTCCCTGTAGTCAGGGAAGGACCTTGAGGGGGAAACATGAACTGGAAAGCAGAAGGTCTGTTTGTGTGCTGCCTCCTGCTTCCTTGCATCGATACCTAGAAAAGCCTTTGGGGAAATTTCACCAGTTCACATCTAGGTTTGGCTGCTGGCTGGCACATTTAGAGCCATCTCTCACTAAACTCATTCAATGTATGTTAAATTGGGCCCTGAAACTAGCCAGGGAAATTAGGAACAGGAATGTGTGTCACCATACTCTTGTTATGTAGCGAGAAGATGATGGAAATACAGTTCCAGGCTCTCTTTCATGCTCCTGAAGGCCCCAAGGGAAAATCACCTCTTAAAAAGAGGGAACAAAGGAATCAACACTGAAGATGAATCAAGGAATCATCAAGAAGAGACTCTGAGAGCCACCAAGAAGATGTGGGGTCTGTGCTCCTAGATTTACCAGGCAGTCAGTTCATGGAAGAGAAACCAGACAGAGATGAAGCCCTTTCTACCTCTTTCAAAACCAGTGACAATCATTCAAACCCCAGCTATCTAACAGCAGAATCTGCTCTTGACTGCTCTCTTCCAGTCTCAGGCTCCACGGTAAGGATACAGCATAAGGCAAAGGAAAAAGGAGTCTCTTCCCTCCATTATACATTCCCACGAAGACAGTGCTTCCCCCAAAACAGGAGTCCAGACTTGGCCTGGGTAAGCATGCAGCAATTCTTCACAGCCAGTTGAAACAGGATTCCTTAAATTCAGCAGAAATCAGCCACATGCTTAGGGAGAGTGGCCTCTGCTGCTGCAGATTCTCCTGTGTACCACAAAGCAGCAACGTAACTTCACCGTGCAATTTGCTCTGCACAGACCCGGGGGATGCAGCACCTCCTTCCCCTGAAGGTTTGGATTTTTCTGGGCAAAACAGCTGCCACCAGGAACTCAGGCCACGGCATCTTAAATTTCTATTCCTTCACGTTTCCATCCCTGTCAAGCTATTTGCAAAAGCAGCTCCTCACCAAATCACACTGCATTCTCCTTTCCCCTCCTTGTGGTACAGGTAGAAGAGAGGCAGTGGCTCACAAAAGTTAACCTGGGGGGGACCAGTGGCCTCATTTTTCTTCTGATGCCCAGGGGTGCACCTGCTTTATTGATGCTCTGAAATGCATCTGAGAAGAGCCTCTCTATCCACCAGCTTTGGAGGAAGGCAGAGGAGACCAGTGTCTCAGCAGGCTGAGATGAACGTTTGGCCTCAGTTCCCCAGATAACAGCATAGCTGCCACTGTCAGGTTTCTTTGCTAGGTTTCTTCCTTCCCCACCTAAACCAGCAATCTCCCTAGAAGCTCCCTAAATATTTTCTTTGTATATTTTTTCACCATTTCAAAGACATTTCTCACAGTTTCACATTTTATAGAACAATTGCTCAGCAAGTTCCTGAAAATCTACTTTCAAAGTGAACTCAAGACAAAAGCAGTGTCAACCAGGCCCTCCTGCCCAGCTCCATGGCACCATCTTTCTCCGGGCTTTCACTGACAGGGGGTTTCTGGTTTACATTTTGGGGCATTCTGAGGTACGTAGACAAATCATGCAAAGAGGAAAATGCCATCATTGTTCTGGACTTTTAATCTCCACCAGCAGAAGATACCATTTTCCTTCTAAGGAAAACCAAACTCAGACAGTTTCTACATTCCTTTCCTGAAAAGAGGCAACCACTGTGATAACCCTTCTTTACAGCTCTGATTTTGTCTGAATCAGAATAGAAACTTCAACTTGAATTTCAGCAGCCTCCTGCAGCCCCACACCTCTAGGTTTTTGGCCATTCTAGAGGTGCTTCTCAATTTTCTTATCCGAGATGGTGTCTCCAGTAAAAACCTGCTAAATAGCCAGAAAAAGGCAGATTAACTGAGGGTAGTGGTGTGGAGGAGGACGAATGCTGAGTGACCTGCGTTGGACCCAACCGTTGGTTTAGTTTTTCTCTATTTCCCACCTTTTCTCCCACCTCAAGAAAACAGAAACAATATTTTATCACCAAGATAACCATTCAGCAATAATTGGTGATCTGCTTCAAATAAAACTGAATGGCATTTTAATGAATCTTTAAAATTTGGGGTCAGAATTCAAGTTTTCAGTGGTTTTGTCATGTATCTTTTCTTTTCTATTCATGTTAAAACATCTCTCAATTGGAGAATTCCTGTGGGAAAGGGTTTTTTTCCCCCCTACTTTTGTATAAGCAACTTAGAAGTAGCAGCACAAGTGGTTCATGAAAACTTATAAATATTTGGAGCATAAGCAGGCAACACAAAGTTTTACTTTTAACCACTCCAAATAAATAGTTGAGAATTGCTCTAACCATAGGTTTTAATATCAATCAACCAGTGATGGGATGCAGATCTTCCAGAGAGGTCAGAACTCCAGTTATTTTACTCTACACTGCCTAATCCCTAAACCCTATTTGTTGATTTGGTATGGTTTTTGTTGTTGTTTTTTTGTTGTTTTTTTTTTGTCGTTGATTTTTAAATGTGTGTTTCCCTGGAAGATGATTCCATTACACAGCCCAAAAGTCCGAAACTGAGATTGGAAGACGGAGTGCAGCAGAGTGGAGGTGTCTTCTCAACAACTGCAGTTCAGCCTCTTTGCCTCTAAATTTGTTATTGTAGGTTGGCTCAAATTTAAGACAGTAATGTTTCAGAAACACTTGGAAAAACAAGCCAGCTGCACGGAGGATATCATTACAAATTGAGACACATGTTGTACAGGAATACCATTCTTTTCAAATACCAAAATCATGTCTGGGGAAGTAAAGCCAGAGGCAGAGGCAGGGCCTCGGTCTGTAACGTGCCGAGGGCTTTCAACTTGCATTAGAAGCACATTGAGTGTGCACAGTACTGCACGGGATCAAGCCCAGATATTTAACTAGCTCTAATTTTCATAGTAGAAGCAAATAT
Organism: Chloroceryle aenea; assembly: GCA_013399075.1. Lineage (NCBI taxonomy): Eukaryota > Metazoa > Chordata > Aves > Coraciiformes > Cerylidae > Chloroceryle > Chloroceryle aenea. Next base: position 111,153 of record VWZY01011204.1, read on the forward strand.
TGAATAGTTGAGGGCTCTGTCAAATGTCAGAGGTTACTGCAATTCATGGCCCTCATGAGATGACCCCACATGCTTCCAGACACAACCTCTGGTTCCAGAAGTGACATGCAACTCATCATCAAAATCATGTAAATCAGGTAATGATTGGCATGCCTCAGCCATGAGGCCCCAACTGATGGAGGCACCCAGTAATGTCCATAAATCACATGGTGATTATTATGGGACCTAAAAACAGACAGGGAGAGACTCCGCAGGTAATCTGGATGCAGAAAGTGCTTCAGAACATCTTGCTTGTCACACTCTGATTTCCTCCTGATTTCTTGCTCAAATCTCCCCATGCTTTTTTGACAAGAACTTAATTTTATCTTAAAAACTATTGCTCACTGCCTGGTTATGTCCAACTTTTCACAACCATAGTCCTCAGAAGTGGTGTGCTTCTTTCTGACCCACTTTCAGTTACTGCTCCTAACACTGAGGAATAGTTTCCAGGTCCCTCACAGTTGTCCAGAGTTCACCACTCTGCACTCAAGTTGTCCATGGTCAAGCTTCACAAAGGTTTACCAGGTTTCAGTGGCAATCAGACCCTTACTGTCCCGGATCTCATTTTACACTTAGCACCTTGAATTCAACTGAATCCACTCTGCACCTATTTAAATGAGAGCATTAGGCCTTGAATGTATGAAAGTGCCTGGCCAGTCTTTAAAGCCTGACAATTCTGAGCCACTCATTGTCTCCATATGAATGTGAGCTGTACCGGCTTAGAGAACAGCCTGGATTAAGATGCTTATTTCAGTTCAAATCATTTTCATTTCACAAGACAATTAAAACTAATAAGGGCAAATAGGCATCAACATTACCTCTGAAGTCAGTGCTCCCAGATCCTGGAAGCTGTTAGTGAGGCTACAGCCTCCAGGAGCTGCAGGCTCTGCAGATTTCTGTGGGTCTTTCAATCACAAGATGATAATTTTTGCTGACCCAGGTTCTGGTTGTGTGTTTTGTTAGCCAGCAGCCCTAAGATGCTCACTACCTCGGCGAATCAGAGCCAGTGGAGTTATTTTCTAAACTGGGTTCAAGAATCAGATTTCATATCTGAAACATACGCCCTAGGAGGTTTTACAGAAAAGCAGGAAGAAGCCCTCAGAAATCAGCACTCATTCCTCTGATTTCAAAGCGGGTGCAATGATCTAGGGCAGGGTACCACGAGCCTGCTATTTACTGCCACTGAGACGGAAGTCAGCGCTCCCACACCCCAGCAGCATGATGTGGGAGCTGAAAGATAGCCTGGAACGATGTCATTTTAGACATTACCATTTGGAGAAACTTTTTTTTTTTTCTGGGAAATCCTTTTTTTTTCTGATTTAATATATCTGAGAAGCTACACGGGCAATTTTGAAACATAAGATCATGCTGCCAGAGCCAGGGAGCTCTCAAGGGCAAAGCTTCAGTTCCAGACAAATGCATTTTAAGCCTTTGTGGTGTTAAGTCTTTCCTCTCCCCTTCACATAAATGGAAAATTTCTGTGGGCTCATAAGAAGGCAGGTGAAGGGAAACTTCTGAACCAGAAGAGTAGGTGTTAAGTGTACAAGTCCAATTACTCTGATGATTTAAATTAGTTTAGCACCAGTGAAACTATATCCAGTTAAAATTAGCTAAGGCTCTGGCCCATAGCACTGTGTCAATGAAGATGATTAGCATAAAAATGTGTTTAAATATATAAAATCTGGTTTTGAGTATAACTTTAAGGTCAAATTCTATCCTGATTGGAGGGAGGCGGGCAGGGCAAGATGCTGGTAGATAGATGCTACAGTGACAGGGGAGCGATAAAAACTCCTACGGCAGAAAGGGAGGTTAATGGCTATGCCCCTTGCCTCGGGAATCCTGACCAGAGCAGGAAAACTTGAGCTGGACCATTATGGGCAGGGGAGCTCACAGTGGGCTGTATATTACTTCTGCTCTGTACTGCAGCGTTCTGCATGTGTATTTTTACGACTACAATGTATGGACTAGATGGCTGGAGGTTTGGGCTAATAACTCAGCAGATGCTGACCCCAGGACATATGGGTTGGCTCTGTAGGTGGCCATACTCCTACTATTTCCATTACTTGTGGAAGAAATTCTGCTGAGAAAAGCAGAAAAACTCCCTTCTGCCCCCAGCCTGGGATGAGTCAACACACTCGCACACACACACACACAGAAGCCAGTTGCGAGGTTAGCGTGTGACACTTGATTTTCTAGTTTAGTTCACCGTAACCATCACGTTAAATCCAAGCAGACCTTAGTGTTTCCATTTATTTGCTTTAGGATATCTTGACATTGAAACTGGAGAGTTAAAACCGATCCCGCCTGGATGTAAAGGATGTAGGCAGGCAACACTAACACTGCTAATTTTAGAAACTCCCATTGCTAAACCTTAAAGAAAATAACACTCCACAGAATATTCTTCCTCGCTTCATTCCTTCATCATAGTAGGACTTTGGCACCGAGACATCTTTTGCTGGTTCTTTGAAGTGCGTCAAGTTAGAACGGCCTGACAGTCCACATCCTGATGGAGAGACTAAACTTTAACATCAAGGATTATGTTGCTGATTAGCACTTCCAATAATCAAGTATTTGGTATATTAAATAATCCAGAGCTTGGCAATTTGCCCAAAAAGGTCACGCTTGCATTGATTCCTTTTTAGAGAGTCCATGTTGGTGTTACAAAAGCTCTGTCTGTCCAGAGCTCTAGTGTAAAAATATTTGGCTAATTTCCTTCTTTTCATACAATATGATGGGAAATAAAGTCCAGGAAAAGTAGCACATTAGGACAATATGTTCAGATTTTCCAAAAAAGGAGCAAAAGAGGAAAAGACAGCTCTCTGGACTTTTTCTTCTCCCAGGTTAGCATGGCCAGTGCAGTCAATAGAAACCTCCAAGGGCCCAAGTAAACACAAATATTACAGAATCATAGAATTGTAGAATGGTAGGGGTTGGGAGGGACCTCTGGAGATCGAGTCCAACCCCCCTGCCAGTGCAGGAACACCCAGAGCAAGCGACACAGGAACAGATCCAGGTGGGGCTTGAAAGTCTCCAGAGCAGGAGACTCCACAGCCTCCCTAGGCAGCCTGCTCCAGGCTCTGTCACTCAGCGTGAAGTTTTTCCTCATGTTGAGGTGGAACTTTCCTGTGTCTCCCCTTGCTGCCATCACCTCTCGTCCTATCCCAGGGCACCGCTGACAAGGGACTGGCCCCTTCTACTTGACCCCCACCCTGCAGAGATTTGTAACCATTCATAAGATTCCCTCTCAGTCTTCTCCAGGAAAAACAGCCACAGGGCTCTCAGCCTTTCCTCATAAGAGAGATGTTCCAGTCCCTTCAGCATCCTTGTAGCTGTCTGCTGGACTCTCTCGAGCAGATCCCTGTCTCCCTTGAGTGGGGGAGCCCAGAACTGGACACAATACTCCAGCTGTGGTCTCACTAGTGAAGAGTGGAGGGGGAGAAGAACCTCCATCAACCTGCTGGCCATGCTCTGCTTTATGCACCCCAGGATCCCATTGGCCTTCCTGGCCACCGGGGCACATTGCTGTCCCATGGATAGCTTATTGTCTGCAGGCCACCAGGGTCCCTCTCCATGAGGCTGCTTTCCAGTGGGTCTCCCCCTAACCTCTCCTGGCGCAGGGGGGTATTACTCCCCAGGTGCAGGACTCTACACTTTCCCTTGTTGAACTTCATCAGGTTTGCCTTTGCCCAGCTCTCCAGCCTGTCCAGATCTCGCTGGATGGCAGCACAGCCTGCCGGTACATCAGCCACTCCTCAAAGTGCAGCTCCTGCCCTTTTTGTATTTTAGTAGAATTTCTATGAGGCTGGGAGCCTTTCAGAGATGCTCCCCACAACCAGGCTGTCAAAGGAGCAGGGGGTTTACCTCAGGCAGGAGGATCTCCTGGGAAAAGTGGAGGCCACAGCTGTGGTGCAAGGGGCTGCACTGATGCTCTGCTCCCCCTGCTCGTCCCCGCTGTACAGACTCAGGCAGGCTCTGAGCCCTGCACAGCCTTTGCAGGCAGACTGCTGGAAGGGCAGAAATCTAAGCAGCCCCCTTGGTCCTGGGACTGCCTATTACCAGCAGTAGCAAAAGACGGGCTCTGCATGAAACCAAAGAGTCCTCGCCTCAAATCAATCATAGGAGCTGCACAAATCACTTGCCCGTGCCTTGAGAGGCTCAAAACCCACCCGCATTTCACTGAGGTACCCACTGGAATGAGATGGTTACCAAGCTGTTTATTCTGCAGAGTATTTTGGGTATCCTGTTTCCCCTGACGCACATCAGGATCCTGGTCTCATATCTCTTCTGCACAGAGGCTACTTCTGCTCTTTTTGTGAAGAAAGGAGGGGATGAACACAGACTGACTAACAACCATCACTGTGCCATGCTATGCTATTGCACAAACCCCAGCAGCGTGGCAGACACCTAGGCTGGCCTTTTTAACTCCCAGTGTCAGTGAGGACATCTGTGGCTGTGCTCGTCATCCTAAGATTCCTTCACAGCAGGAAGAAATAGGCACTCTTAGGGCACAATTCCTCTGAGCTGTTGTAGTTGTTAACTCCAGGATGAGCTCGTCCGTGTCTTTGAAGTTCCTGCTTCTCTGGGTTGATTTTAATGAAAGCGTAGACAATTAGCTCAGCCCTTTCTTTCTTACAGATGTCTGTACTGGGTCGGATTAATCTTGCCTGACAACCTGAAAACTTCCCTGTAAGACAACCCTTACTCTGAGACAAAGAATGGTGAGTGGGAAAATGGTTATTCCTAAGGATAACCACAGTGGCAGTTATTGACATTTAGAGTATACAAAGAGCTGAGGACAATAACTGAGCGATGAAGCATCCTTCTTGTCTTTTCAATGCAGCTTGTTCAGTTTGCCCACTTCCTCTGTCAAACACTCTCTGTGAAATGATGCCATGTAGAATCGTGTCAACAGGCAAAAATACGCAGCTTGGTGAAGCCAGAGCTCTCTCTGAGGTGATCCTAAACCCTTCCTGGGCTTGGAACCTCGGAGAGGTGGCATCACTGCAGTCTGGATGGTCTAGGCAAGCGTAAACAGATGCCTTTGACTATAGTGTCAGCACACAAATGTGCAAGTCTCCCAGCACTGGCTTGAAGCAAACCACAGCTATAGGGAGCTTAGCCTGGGTGGGAAAGGATGGGCTAACTGCAGCTCTCCTAGAACTAAATAAAATCAACACAGTCAAACAGTATCCTCCCCACTAGATCAAACCACAATGCCTAGGGAAAAGCAAGCGTACGTTTATCAAGAGACACTCCTTCAAGCTCTGAAGGTGACACATTTGGGTTTTCAGTAAAGATCTTGATGCTGAGAGGGACAAGGAGTACACCCACACCTCAGGGGTGGGTAGGGAGATCCCCCCTAGCAAGCCTAGGAGTCTGCAAAGATTTTAAATATTCATTTAGTTCTGAGTTACTGTATACGTTAGTTCTTAGTCCCAGAAAGCTACAGTTGTCCTCTGCTCTTACAAATACATCTTTCAAATGCGTCAGCACTTGCTGAGAGTAAAGAATAATGTTTCTGTTTCACCAAAGAGAGTAAATAAATACTGTTTGTGATCAAGGGAAGTAACGTTTCTGGCACTGCAGCCAGCACAGGGAATGCAGGGTTAACAACGAAAAAGGGAGTCCTGACTCTGCTGGGGTGTTTCTGATGGTGCAGTCAGCCTACACTGCTGGAGCAGGGAGATGTTGCAACGGCCCAGATTCCACAGCCTCCGCTGATATCTACCCTTGTAGGTGCCAAGCCCTTCAAGGCAGTATTTGTCCTGCACCGCTGCAGTCACTACTTGTGCTCCCAGGGACAGGGATTTACTGAAGGCTACAGAATATTCCATGGATTGGAATGAAAACTGGCATGTCATCAAACCACATCCGGCAAACTGTCAGTGTTTTACTGCTGAACAGATTTCTTGCAACACCCACCATTTTCCCTTTTCCTGAAAGAAGCTCTACACGCCTGTGAATCTAAACAACTGCCTTTACATTTGTTTCTTGCTCACAGGTTTGATGCAACAGACATACATTAAACTAACAGTTTTACAAAGGCACTGTTTTATCAGAGGGATTCAGCTGGCTGGGAACAGGGAGCGAAGGGCTGGGGTGTTTCTGCCTCTGGAACGTTGTCCTTGGGCAAGCCATGGTTGTTGGCGGACTTATTCCTATCTCTGCCTTGCTTTGCAGCCCTACGAGGAACCACACAGGTAACAACTGCTGGGGTACGGGAAACCTCACCTGCTTTTCTAAGGTGGGAGACCTGCACCAAAGGCAGATAGGTAAGAGAGTAAAGGTCCAGAGCACAGGTTTAGCTGAGATAAGCTACAGTTGACAGGTTCCAAGCAGCAGGCAGTCCCTAAGCACCAGTACCCGGGGAGGGAAAGCTCAGGGATGGGGCACTGACTGCCTGGAGAACAGCCCAGCTGAAAGCCGGGGTGCTGTCTGGAGGCACAGCAAAGTCAAATGGTTGGAGTTGTCCATTTGGTAAGTCAGTTGGATCTGAGCTAGAAGGAAGCAGCTGGGTCATCCTGATCTGTGCTATGCTGCAGGGCAATTTCAATCATCATCATGAGGGCTTGAGTTGCTGTGTAACTCAGCTGGAATAAGTAAGCAGTTTAATGGCCCAGACCTAAGCCATATCCTAGGCAGAAAATCACTGATTTTGACATAGACAGCACAATAACTTCACAGCCAGCACCATCATGAAATGTTCTGTGAGTAAAAGTGTAATGAGGCTGTTGATGGATGGAGCACTGACAAGTACAGATGCAATACAACACAAAGAACAATATGAAAACGTAAATACCACTAGTTTCCTGAAAATGTCGATAAATTGGAACCTGTACCTTTTTGTTTCACAAAGGCCACATCCGCCCGAGTGACCTCATACCTGAAAATACTCATTCTATTCACACAGAAGGCAGTAGGATTCCACAAACCTTTACTTATTCTGATTTCGAATTCGGAGACACCTCCTTTTCAATGGTGGCTCCAGATCCTCTGGCCCTGTGCTGAGTATTGGCGTTGAGATAATGCACGGCGCGATAGCAGTCTTTTCTGCTGGTTTTGGCACAGGCTGGATCACACAACCTGTCTTGGGCAGCATCCGCAAAGCATATGCATGGTCCTCGTCTGCTGGGTTGTTAAGGTTCGGGTCCTGTTTGTCTCCCCCAGCAAGGGGCTCCTCCCCAGCCTTCTTGCTGGCATCTCCCTCGAGGTGGCAGTTTGATGCGCAGTTGTTCTCCTTGACGGACTCCAGCTCGCTCACTGCCAGCTCCTCGGGGGGCTGGGGCTTTTTCGGCTCCTGGGACAGCTCTGGGTTCTTGGAACCCTCTGTGCTCTTCGTGCCATTCACAATGACGTTGCACACCGCTGCACTGGTTTCCAGTCCTGGCGTGCTGGAGGCCAAGGAGACGGGACAGCAGTGAGTTCCGTCACTGCACGGTAATGTTTTTGAGTCAACCGGGCTGCAGTTGTCCCTGCAGTCGCTGCAGTTTCTTTTGTCTGAGCTACCAAAAGCCAAATTTACAACACTGTTAGGTTCACGTTCGACTTTCACTTGGGCATGTAGAGCCCTGTGGATAACGTTGTGCAGCCTAGACCTATGGCCTACTGTTAGGTCTATCACACCGTCCTGTGGACCCTGTAGCACGCTGGGGAAACCAAATTTACTGTTCACCGGACTACTAGGTCTGACAGTCAAGTCAACAACTTCATTTTTACTGTGCTCCTGAAGCACTTGAGCTTGATTTAGGGACTGGCCTGAGCAGCTCGGTGACGAGTCAGAGGATTTAGATGATCCTTGCTTTGACTCTCGAGGGGATGAAGAGCTATTGGTTGGCTTTGCCCCAGGCGTCTCGCTGGAGGTACTCGGAATGAAGCTTTCGCCGTTGCTGGAGAAGCCATTGGGGNNNGAGAAGCCAGTGGCGGGCTTGGAGTCATTGATGTGAGGGATGGGGATGGGAATGGGGATGGGGACGGGCAATGGGACAATGACCGGATATGGCACTAGTAGAGTCGGGGGTGGCACCAGCGGGGCAAGGGATGGCAGTCCAAAGTTCATCATCTGTGGCATGGGCATAGGACCATTTGGCATCATGCTAACGGGGGGAAAGGGAAGACTGGGCAAAGGGGCTCCGGGAGGGGGG
>VWZY01011204.1:119362-152644 GCA_013399075.1 Chloroceryle aenea
CGGGAGGGTTCCCAGGCATGGTAGGTGTTGTGGGGGGGGGGATATGAGGGGAAAGCATCGGCCTGTGCATGGGGCTCGAGGTGGGACCCATATTTCTGGGACCACCTGGTGGGGGACCAATTCCAGGAATCATTGGATTTGACAGAGGGCTGTTAGGATTCGAGGCATGGTGAGGTGGCCCACGAATAAATGGTGGACGGATTTGCTGCATAATTTGCTGTTCCATGAATATGGGCAGAGGAACTGGCCCACGGTTTGTCATCACCATGGGAGGACTGCGGGGTGGGACACCAATTGGAGGCACAATGCTAGCAGGTGGCTGGACAGAAACTGGTGGAATATTTGGATTCTCACTGATGGGAATAGGTTTGGGAACTGGCGTGGGGATTTTAGTGACTGAGCAGTTGGCAGTGTCAGACGGAGAGGCAGTGGTAGACGCTGATGGGCCAGGACCTTGAATTTGGCCAGCTGCAGACGCTGGGGATGGGGCTTTTCTCCGAGCATCTGCTAGCGGTATATTCCAAGAATCTGGAGTCAGCAGCTGCACCCCAGTGCCTTCTGCTTTATTTTCAACCGGAGGATGTAATGTACTGCACAGTCCAGCTGGAAGATTGGCCTGTGTCTCTTTGTAGAAAATGTCCATTTTGTACTGATTGAGACATTTTGCACTGCAGAACTGAAGCCTTCTTTCCCCGTCCCCAAAATCCAGATACTCTTTTGTGTGCCTTATGTGCTTACACCAGTCACATACCTACAACACAGTAATAAAATCAAATCAGGTAAGAAAAGCAATCTTGTCTTCATAGTGTTATTTTAAAAGTAATTTTTCAGTTGCTTTCTAAATATTCACATTATTTTCATAGTAGGAAAAAAAACAAACCAAAACCCTGACTAAAAAAGGACAACATTTGTGAAAACTCTGCCTTTTTTAGCTGCAAAATACTGGTGAACTGAATGTCACTGTCTTTTCTGGTTCCCATGATCTCAGTTCTACCTTATACTATGACTATATATCTTAAACCTGTACCACAGAGAAGAATTCTCAGCTGGCATAAACTCTTATGACACACAAATGGAGGTATAAGAAATCGGTTTGAGTTTGGCTGGGATTACTCCTCAGTGGTACCCTAGGCACACCTGCCACCGGAGCTGCTGCACTACACAAGGAGGATGGTAACTGGAAAAGGACTCTGAAATTTGCAACATTGAGTATTCTATTAAGGATATCAAATAATAAGCTGGAAAGGGTGTGCTATTTTAAAATGGCATCAGGAAGCAAAAAGCATCATTCATCCTTTGCCCTTCATCCCCTGGGGAAACTTGGAAATAGTCAGGACATTTGTTCAAGGTTTGAATAGTCCCGATTTGTGATGTTTGGGCAAGTTAGAATTCCTTTCTAAGCTGTTTGCCCGCTCTTGTGGACAAGTCACTTTGAGTAAAACTTCTTGGCAAGCGAGGGCGTATTAAGCAACTTTTCAAATACTACAGCAAAAAGTTTGCATTGCAGGCTCATTTTTGTTCTGTTTCTCTGCTTTCCATTTAATCCTTTTCTGTGTTACTCTTGGTGTAGTGAAGGCACAGCCAATTTTTTATTTTTTTTTAAAGTAAGGCTGCAGAACTAATTAAGCTGTGAAAGGTTTTCCCAGTTGTAAACCACTAGAAACCAAAGTTCAAAAAATAGTCATTCTAGGCTTCAGAATCCATTACTTCAGAGAAATTATTGTGATTTCATTAACACATTAATTTTGCAACACCAACAGCTCTCACAGATGGTGAAGACATGATCTACAATTCAAATATGACTCTTGTTTGCACAAATGCCTTTCCTTCATATGGCATTTTAAACAAGAATTAATATGAGTAATCTTGCCATAGCTATAAACAGATAAACAGATGTCAGATTTTTCAGTGCCGTACTTTTCTGACAGAATTCTACACACACACAAAAAAAACTTTGTCATTTACATTAGTTCTCAAAATACTCCACTGCCTGAGATTTTTGGTGCTTTCTATCAGCGTGTTGAGCCTATGACCATGTGAGAATACATCCTGGTATTGTTTGTTCTGCCTTTTCCAAATAGCCCATATTAGCTTGTTTTGAAATTACTGTATCTTATGTACAAAAACAAACAAACAAGAAAAGATTGTGAAAAGACTGCATTAAAAGGATAATTAATTTTAATAACTATTGGCCATATAAACAATTCAAAACAACATATGTCGGGCATCTGATTACCCATCTCATTTAACTCTCAGCTTTCCTTTCATATAAACAGTGGTGACATTTTGGAGTTTTCAGTAGTATATCTTTAATATATATATACCCACAGTATATGCTATGGCTATTAACCCATTTATTTTAACTCTGCAACCTTTGGTTATCCAGTGGTTGCTATTTGATTCCCTTTCCTGCCTCCCCTCCCCATTCACACACTCACACACATATTCCTGCTTTCTACCACAAAGTTTTTTTCCCAACTTTTAAATCAAACTGCACAATTACTCGAGAAGTAGCAACTATTAAAGTCACCCCTGAAGTCTGGGAACACAAGGCTTGGATTTACAGACACAGTGCCATGTGAGAAAAAGCAGAGGGGGTGCTGGTGCTGCTTGACACGTGCTGCATTAGGACTGGCATATTTCCAGCACAATGGAACACAAGGAAGAACATTTCCCCCTGTGTTACAATCAAGCCCAGCCCTGTATTGAACACAGGCTGCTGATGTAGTGCCCTAAAAACGTGAGCAAATGCAGAGATGGGTCAAGATAAACACCCCCGCTGCAACGGCACATCCAACCCCACCAGGCATGGGACAGATGGGAAGAGGCAGTGCGCCGAGCAGGGCAAAGCGAGGACACCCCCACTTCCAAGGGCTCCCAGGTTTTAGCAGGCATTGGCTCTCTCTCTGCTCCCCGCAGGAAGGCTCAGCAACCATCGCAGACACTGGAGCTGGGCAACCCCCCACCGCACATAGTGCAAACACACAGCAGTGGGCACTCAACCATCTCGGGTATTTGGCACTGACATGGATTTTGCCACCCACCTGGCAAGTCAGCACAGGATCATCTGATGGAAACATCTTATAACTGGCCTCCTGAAATTTTCTGGCTTGCCACTGTTTTCCAAGCAGACAAAAAGGGAATTTGTGAGTCTACACCGCAAGTTAAAAAGGTACTATTTACCTCAGTAAAGCTGCTGAATTTACCCTAAAGTCATTTCTGATCAAGAACTCACTGCTGTGGCCACAAAATGCTATCTGTCTTGCATGTATGGGACCAGGATGTACACCACCACGCTCCTTCTGCCACGTGCAGTGTATGTTCTTGCCCCAAGGGCTGTGCAAAGAGGCAGGGGGCATCTGCTTGTACCCCGAGACCTGCACAAAGAGGTAGTGGGAGCTCCTAGTCAGCTCCCGGGGCAGGCTGGGGCAGGAGGAAACCCACTCTGGTCCATCACCCACAAAAACAGTGTCTGCTTGAAAGGGGAAGACAAGAAGGAGACCGGCCGCAGAGGTGTCTGCTGAAAGGGATGGGGCGACTTCAGATGCAGCTGCTTCCCTGATTTAGTCCCGAGCTGCTGAGACTTGCCCTTCCTTCAGGGCAAAGGAAGCAAACCAACTTGTAAGCTTGCTGCCAAAGAAGGACCTGAGAAATAGGAAAGAGTAAACCCAGCCTCCTTATCTTTCTATCAAGAAGCCCCTTAGTGACTTTAATTAAACAGACTGAAAGAAAAATACGGCCCCCCCAAAAAAAGTTGTGGCATCTTTTCTAATAATTTAATTTTAATAGTTAATGGTTGAAATATTCATTGAAATACCTCAGTGTTCAACTGTTATATTAATTTGTTTATCTCAAGTGGGGTCCTATGTCATTCCTCCCCGAACAAATGTTTTCTCTTATTCAGTAAAATATTTAGAAATCCTGCTTAGAAATTCTCTACCGATTTCTCCTGTTTTCAATAATTCACTGAAGTGCAAGGAACTCTGCAGGCTGCCTGCCTCACTCACATATTGATCACTGACTGTTCTGGGCATGTTTTATCACTAGATAAAATTAACTAAACCCAGGGAAATTAAAGGTGGCGTTTCTATTCCCCTGAACAGGCAGACCAAATACCTAAGAATTATCTCACTGATTTTATGCAACACCTCTCCTCTCGTCTCCTCTCCTCTCCTGTAAGTAATCAGTCTCTGCTGCTTATTTAAGATACAAGTTGTCATAAACAGGTAATATGACATCTCACAAGTCCAGAGTAAAAGGCAGAAAAGCAGTCCCTACAAAGAGGAGGAAATTACTGGAGGAGAGAAAATGTCACTTAAGAATTAATGAATCAAGCCTGTCTTACAGGATTGATCATTTAAGATGAGGTCAATGAATTTATGATACAAATGGCTATATCACCAGAGGTAATAAAATGGAGTAATATCATTCATTTTACACCTAATGACGTGCTCAGAGTAATTGCAAACTTCTTCTAAAAGCCTACACTGATGAGTTCAGATGTGAGAGGTGAGACATATATATCTTTCCATTCGATAAAATAACATTTCCTTATCTGTAAAACACACAGTCAGTGTCTTCTTGTTTTGAAGTACTTGCATTCCACGCAGAACACTCATTCTCCACAACCAGCTCAAAAGCTGTCTTCACTCATTCCTTCTGCTTCCCTTTCCTGCCCCGTCCTTTCCCTTCACCATACAACCAAGAGAAGAGCTGAACCACTGCAGAGTGCTTGGCAATGCTGCACACTGGATTTGGTCACCCTTCCGCACAGGAGTAGCTCGCGGGGTTTCAGCAGGATTAGTCAGGAGAGCTAATGCTGTGCAGGATCACTTTTGGAGGACTTGATGCAGCACCCGTGGAAAACAGTGGAGAGACTCCTCTGTCTCTCCAATTGGTTCTGAGTCCAACGCCAGCCTCTGCTCACCCTGGAGCTGAGCTCAGCAGAAGCAGAGGCACAGCCTGGGATTTAGGAAGGAAATTCAGCAGAAAACCTCATAGCACGGGTTAACAAAAGGAATACACGGGAAGAAAAGGAATGCCTGGAGGCTGAGTTTCTGACACTTCCTAAGGACCACAGATGAAGCAACCATTTTGGACATTTCAACCCAACAGGAGGTGAGACCGACGGGTAAGGGTGTGTGGGACTGACAAGGAGCAGGAACACTGCTGAGATAAAGGATCAGACCTTGCAAGGTACTAACCCATCCCCTACGCAGCTTCATCTCCCTTGGAAAATACTCCTAGTACCACTCTTGGACAAGCGTGCTTCACACCGTGGATGCCAGAACACAAAGCTTGTATGGCAGAAAGATCAGGAATAAGATAACTGCCTATCTCATTCAGCTGTAACGCAACAACTCTCAAGAAGATTAAATTTACCTAACTGGGGCATGTCCAATGCTAAACAACAGAACGAACATTTCCTTCAGTACATTTAATGTATTTATATTTTAGTGGCGGGTTGCCAGTGTGCTACTTATAAGCTCAATGACTTGATATCATTCATCCGCTTTCCTGTGAAACACGCAGCAATCTACACCAGGAGACAACTCAGAAGACACTGCATCAGCAGAAACATTACTCACACCCGAGATGGGAACACCGAGGCAGCCAGGACAGAGGGATCCTGTAATGCTCAGATTTCTCTAATACAAAGAGGGCAAAAAAAGCCAATCCTGTTGGCACCCCTATCTTTGTTTTGATAGAAATGTCCAAAGTGGAATCCAGATGTGGCCACAAGGTTGCCCTGCGTGGTATTCTGCTGTTCAAAAAGGCTTTGGGCACAGAGTAATTAATACTTTAATTGGCTGTCAAATGCAGGCACAAAGTTCATCCATTAGTGCAGGCCACCACTAACCTCTGAACAATAATCTAGTATCAGACACTACTTCATTAAGAAATAAATTTGCTAAAATCTGTCTGTGGGGATATTTACATCGGCCTGAGAGAAACAAGGAACGGGTAATGTGCAAACATCACAGCTGCAATAAAAGAGAGAGACAGTGCCTTATACACAACGCTTTGGAGTAACATCAGCTCCCTGGTAAGGCCTAGGGAGAGGACAGAAAGGGGTCACTAGGGCAAAGACAGTCTCTTTTCAGCTTCCCCAGAACAAGAGCTTGACTAATGAAGCTCCTCTCCTTGCTCAGGAGAATGCTGTTGTGGGACACATTGCACAAGGGAGGGTGGCATCACACCCTGAGGACCGGGGTCTTACCAAGGATGCTGAAAGATGGGACTGAAGATTATCAAAACCTCACTTCCTGGCATAAAATCCATGGATTCAACTTTACTGGGGAGTTTCTATTCCCTTTCCCACTGTGGTATCCAACTGCTGTGTCTTCACACGCATTCTGGCTGCATGCACGCCACTGCACATTTCCTACACCCCATTCTTCCCTGGGATGCCTTTTCTTTTAGCCCAGACTCTGCCCCAGGCCCTTACCTGCAGTTCCCAACCCCGTTACCCACCCAGACTGTGCAAGGCATGGAGGCAGAGGCTCCCATCCATCCCAAAAGCCACAAGGCAAGGAGGCAATCCCTCTGCCCCTGCACACGCTCCTGCCTTGCAGCCAAGTGAGAACCCAACACACCAGCCATATGTTTTTCAGCAAGGGCTCTAGTTTTTTGAAGCCTGCCAAACACTGGATGTGGCAGCAATCTAGAAATAAGGAAGTGGCTTGAAATGTACAAACAGAGGTTTCTAGTAAACAGCCAAATGAGTCATAACTAGTGCTCTTACACACAGCTCAGCCAGACCCGTTGCAGATCACCTAGAAGCTGACATGACATGGACACTAAGGCACCTTGCTACTCAGGCACCCTCACGAGGCTGTGAAGCACTCCCAGCAGCACACTAGGGGAAAAATCAGTGTATCAGAAGGAAAGAAACCCAGGGCTGTGTGTCCTGAAGGACTATATGCCTAACTTTCTTTAAAGGGCATAGGAGTGGCCCTCTTTCAGCTGTCCTCGCCAGCTCCCCCAGCCTGCTGGGCACTCCTCCCTCTCTTCTTTCCTCCATTCATCCACCACCAAGGTTCCTCTTTGGACCAGGTCACCTAAAAGGTAATGGGAATTTCTAAACAAATCCCTTCACAGATTCCACCTGAGGTGCTAGATCCTGCACGTGGCCCCATCTCTGCAGCCTGCTGCTTGACCAAACGTGGAGGAACTTTGAGGCAAGAGCTGTACCTCAAGTGTTAACATATTGCACGGCTGTGAGGACAAAGAAGCTGTGGGCCCATTGGAGCTGTGGGTTGCATTGACACCTCCTGCAAACAGGAGGTTTGTACTGACTCTTCAACCCCTGCCCTGCTGACCTCCTGAGGATCCCCCTGCGGAGCTGCCCCTGGGGAAGCAAAATCTCCGTCAGGCTGGAAAGGCGCCACGCAGCCGTTAGCATGCAAACACACCACAATTTGTTTGACAGAAAGGTTGTTCCAAGGCACTGGAGGATTCATTTAGCATGGCCTGACTCAGAGAAAGGATGACTGTTAAGAAGTGTAAGAGAGGCACCCCCGCTGTGCCAGTCGGGAAGGTGAGCGGGTGAAGATCTGCAGAAGGACGTGGCCACGCTCTCTGCTCGCATGTGTGGGTCACAGTGAGGAAGAAGAGGGGAATATGTTCTACCCAGAGATAACAGCAAATGACAGGCTCCTTTGAGAGGTTAGTGATAGTCAGCTTCATGGAACTGAAATAATTCATCATGGAGCTGAACCATTATGAAATATTGTGAAATAGTTCATAATGGAACTGAGCCACATAACCTGCCTTGCTCACCAAGGTGTCCTGTGTTTCCCTACCTGCTCCTCCTCTAAAACATCCACCAGTCAGACACTGCTAGTTAGTAACAGGAGTAATTCCAAGTGTGGCTCTGAGCAGTTATCCAGCCTCGATTTTTGATGTGCTTACTGCAAGATGTTCAGCATGTTTATTGTAGCAGCATTTTTCTGTCCAAGATGGCTTATGATAATTTTTTTAAATGATTGTTCCCTTTGAATGGAGTGATTGTTATAAAAAAGAAATGAAAAAAAAAATCATTCCAGCTGAAACCTGCTGCGAAGGAACCCCGAGGCAGGCTCTAACACACTGGGAATGTGGTTACAATATAGCTCATAGCAATGCTAGGTGTGAAGGAAAACAGATTTTTACAATGTTTGGAGCTTTGTGCAAAAACAGTTTACAAAACAGAACACTGCAGTTGCCTACTACTCCAAACTGTCCTGTAATTAGTTTCTCTCTGTTAAAAAGAGACCAAAGCTTGTTACTTACTTTTCCTTTCCCTGATGTAACCCTCCTAAAGTTCTTGTCCCTCTGAAAATCTTTACCATAGTTTTCTGAGCAAATTCTGACTTTATGTCATTTGAATGCAAGACCCACTCCGTCTCCATTTTTCATCCTAATTACGCACAAGTCTAATCTACATGAAGCATAAGGAGAAAATAGAGCTATTTGGTAATTAATGGCTAATGATAAATCGATTTCATTTTTTGAATCATTGCAGTTGTCAGCTCTGGTATTTGGTTTTTTCAAAGCCCTTGTGTTGCTTTGCATGGGGGGGCTTCTTAATGTTCCCGGCCAAAAGCAATGAATGGAAGTTATGCTAATGGATGGTGAAATCCAAGCTGGGTCTTGTTTCATCAGAGGGGCTGTGTATTTGATTTTGTATATAAACACCCAAGCTCCATGTTTTCAACTTCAGTCTGAAACCACAAAAGGAACTTTGGATACGAAACTGCTGGTGAAGTCCACAATACGGTGGGTGAAACTGCAGGGAAAATTAATGTGGTGTGAGGTGGGGCTTGCCAAGAAAAGAGTTCTTCTCCCCAGAAACCTTCCTGGCTGAAATAACACTGAATGGGACAATAATGGCATTTAAACCTTAAAGTCCTGAATAGGAGGTTTTTACACTTGTGCCATACAAGACCTGATTACAGGGCACAAGTGTACTGCTGCTTCTGTACAGGCTAAAGCCACCACTCCGGCAGTGACGTAAGTCCTAAATACAATTAAGAACATGCAGAAGACAAAAGGAAGGCAAGAAGAAGAGAAAGAGGCAGGGGGGTTACACGCCCTCAGCGGGACAGACAACCTGTCTCACCAGGACTCACATTTCAGGGAAATTGCCTGAAGAACATCTTCGCCTCAGTGCCGTTCTGAAGGCTTCCCACTGGAAGTTGATGGGCCTTTGAGCGCAATTAGGTCATGCAGCAGAATGTGGGACAGAGCACATCCTGGCTCAAGCAATCAAGTCTCTAATACAACTCTCAAGCTCCCACCAAGCCTCAAGCTCAACAGATAGCTGCCAGAGATCTGCAAGCAGTAGCCCAGCATTTGCAGTGTTGTGCCCTTGTGTGGTCAAGAGACAGCTCCAGACTTCAACTGATCTGCCAGGAGATGATTCAAGTGTTCCTGTAACCTCCTTCTTGGGAAGCCTAATTTGAGGATAGGCATGTGTGCCTGCCACTGTGAGAACTTCTCTTCTTCCTATAGTTGTCACCAGTGTACCTCCTCAAACTGCTGCCACTAAAGTCATGCAAAGGATCAGTGAAGAGAAACATCGGCAACACCTTGAGAACAGGAAAAGAACTGTTGGGTTTGAATATTCAGGAAAGCAAAAGAAAGAAAATGAAGGTAGCAGCTGGAAAAAAAATTCTGGGGCTTAGAAGCACTTCCTCACAGTCTCCAGTGCCTGTCATGTCTTGGTGCAGGAGGGCAAGGTTGCACTAGGAAATTCCCCTTCTTCCTCTCTGTCAGAGAGTGGAAGTGCATTTCTTTCCCTTTGAGGACATTTACCTCCATGTCCTTGGAGAGCCTCCTGCACAGTTTACATTTTCACATGCTCCACCAGCAGCAGAGCAGCTTCTCCATCCCTGAGAAAGTGCCTAAGCTGTAGGGACAGCCGAGAAACACTGCCAGTCCCTCTTCAGAGGACAGATGGGAGGGCCAGCACCACTGCCATGCCAGCAGCTCCTGGTTCCTATGCAGGGGCTGCAGGGACAGGGGAACAGGAGAGAGCAGCAGCTGCAGGTTTCTCCCGAGGAGCAGCTGTCAACTTTACAGCACTCCCTGCACCCAGCCCCAGCAATCAGGAAAAGAAAGGGAAAATGAGAGCAATTAACACTGTAAATGTTTCTATCAAATATTCTGAGAATTAGGGATGCTGTTAAGTACAGGAAGACTTGGAGGCAAGGGGAAGAAAAGGGGCACGTTACCAGCCTCGAAGAGTATGTCTCTAACTGAGAGGTTGACTATCTCATGCTACCACATCTACTGGTACCTTCAGAAGCCAGATGACAATTTATATTCTCTAATTAATTCACTTTGTTATTCAGTAGCTGAATAAATGTGTTCACCCATTTTTTTCTGAGCAAAACTTTATTCTGGCCATATAGCAAAGTAGCATTGTGAGATGGAAAATAACCCATGTGGCTCATCTGTCTAGAATTTATACCTAGTAATATCTTATATTTATATTTCTCCAATAGATTTTCTTTCTAATATTCAAGAGAATATAAAAATAACAATAAACCCCCCTGCATTATGTTTCTAGTGGCTCATACGTTGGTTGACAGGACTATAAATGTAATAATGAGGAGGTTTGAGGGGCAGGTTAATGTTTTTTGCTAACACATGATGCTGTTAGCCTAAGGCATTGCTGGAGGACAACACCACTTCACCTGGACCAAAATCACCGCTGAACAGCCATTAAATCACTCAGACTTAAATGTAATATTACTGTAATCCAGATTTGAAATATCATTAGTCTGTAGAACAGCAAGTAGGAATGCAATCTGAAACCCTGAGAAATCTTTATTTATCTGTAATGAAGGGTTCTGAGTTCTTCCTCTCACCTATGTCACTTCACAGTGGCATAACTCTCTCAGAGTTCTGTGTTGTTTCTTCTGATTTATGCTTGTATAAGCAAGAAGCTTACAAAATAGAAGTCTCGGGTGCTTCAGAATATGTATCTGTATCTATATTGAAATCTTTATAGCTTACTTTCCAGCTATCTCTATAGGTCAGTGATCTTCAGCCTTTAATGTTAATCTTTATCATGCAGCAGCATTTACAGGTCAGGAGACAGATATCTGTGCCACGGCGTGGGCTGCAGCAGAACTGCCTGGGTCTCTCGGTTTACCTGAGGCAGAGCCCTTGCACACATTTCCCCACCCTTCCCAAACTTAGAACATTTTTGAGAGAATACATCAGCTGCTTACTTGGAAAAATAATGCTAGGGAAAAATTGACTCGATTAGGGAAAGATTGACTTGACCGTTAGTAAAAATGGATGAAAAAAAAATACAAACTTTACAAGAGAAGCGTTGTTGGGTTTTAGTCTATAGAGCTTTGAAGGGAGTCAGAACTGTTCCAGATTCATCTGCGTGTGATTCACACTTTGAGAATTGCTTGTTTCACTGCTGGTAATGGTACTCACCACCCCGCATCCCAGAATACGTTCAGTTTAAAGAGCAGCTCTCTCTCTGGAAACCACATTTGATTAGAACAACCCTGGGCCAGATCCAAAATCTGCCTGGATCAAGGAACAGTGTGTCACATCGGTTTCAGCCAAGGACCAAGACATGTCACATCTCTTGCAGATTGGGCATGGAAAGTGGAATTTATTTTCCCATTTCCTCTAGAGTTAGGGGCTGGAGAAGACGAAGCCAAGCAAGGGAAATTGCTCGGCCACGCACAGAGGAAGCATTCTGCATCCCTCTAGTTTCTCTTGCTGGGAGGCACTGATCCTGGCTGAAACCCAGAGCCCGTTGGTACAGACCCAGCTCCCCTTCCCCCTCCTATTAGCAAAAAATCATCGGTGGGGAGAGGCTTTTTCTGAGCAACTGTTAGGCTCAGTCTTGGGCACTCCCATATGGTGCAGGTAAGACTGGATTAAGGCCGGGGAAGGAAGAAATGGGGAATGCAACAGTCTGCAGATGCTGGAGAGGAGAAAGAGGAGAAAGAGGAGAAAGAGGAGAAAGAAGAGAAAGAGGAGAAAGGGGAGANTGTCACTGGTAGGTAGGATTTACCATTGACTATTGTGGTCCCTAGCTATCTTAAACCACTGTTTCCCAGGATTTTAGCCCTAAAAATAATAAATGAAGAGTTATAAAGGTCTGAAACTGTAGTCTAGAGCCAAACATACGGTGAACTAATGTACATGAAAACTTCCTTGTCTTCTTCTGCTAATGCCCCTCCTGTTTTACTAAGAACACTCCTGCCATGAAGCTGGACTTCCTCTGACAGGACCTACTGGCTGTGAGGGTGGCAGGCAGCAGCCAGCTTTCCTTGTGACTGATGCCTGAGGGAGGGAGGGCCAGCCCTTCACATAACACTGGCTGCTGTGATGCTTCTGTCAGGGCCAAAACGTTTTGTGTTTCTCAGGGAATGGTAAATGAACTTTCTTCCTTGGTGATTTACACCTATCTCCTTCTGAGAAGGGTTTGGATGTGCAAAAAAAGAGTCCCACTAGGTCTCTCCTATTCAAATGAAAAAGTCTTACTTATCCCTCTGTTTAGAAAGTGTTTAGCACTGGAGCATACCTGACACCCAGCTATTTACATAAATCACATCTATTCTTAGTAACCCCGGGATGAATCCGGGATAACTCCACTGAAGCCAGTGTTGTTTTTTCAATTTGAACCATGTAACGAGAGTTGAATTTGGCACAAACTATTAATTTCTCACCAAGTAGGGTACATTACAGCATAAGGCATCAGCCACACTATTTGGTAAAGACCACAATGACAGAGGACCCTTTAGTACTGCATTGTGTTACTACAGATGGCACTCATCCCTTGCCCGTCCGTGCAATGCACTCAGAGACCGCGTAGAGTTGATTATGTAAATGGAGAACCCTTTCATACTTGCAAGATCATGCAGATTATTCTCTCATTGTATGACAAGTGCGATGAAGCAACTATGTGGAGGCTGCACGCCAGGACAAAAGAAATCCACGGATTTAACCCCTCACCCTGCAAGTGCATGGCAAGCGAGGCTCTCAAGAGTGCTATGCTCTTGAGGCTTCTCTTCAAAAAGGACTAAGTCTGTCTCGCTTTCTCCAGATCTCTTCCTTCCCTAGGTCTTTCCACAGAACTCCCTATGGTAACAATTTCACCAGGTAGAGCCGCACTGGAAATATTCCTCAGGGAACCAGCTGAGATCTGGCTGGTAAAGGAAGACCAGCAGCCACCACATACAACAACACCCAACTGTGGACTTGTTCAATGCACTGAAGTGTTTGTTCTTCTTTTAAGAGCTTTTCCTTAAATTTATTTTAACACCTGCCTCATGTAAAGTGCTCCTTATCTATCAACTTAGAGCAAAAAGAAGTCTCTGTAGCTAGGGTGATGAGATGGGAGTTGCCAAGTTGACTTCGGTCATTCCCCACAAACACAAAATTCGTCTGTAACTTTGGACAAGGGGAAGGGGAGGCAGTGAAATCAGTGAAATAAACCAGACAGACCCATTCTAGCTGTTTACTTTCATTGCCCATCTCAGGTCTGTGGACAGAGGTTGGTATCTCAGGAGGGTGGATCACAGCAGGAACTAAACTAAGGCTCTGAACTCTTCCCAGGAGATGTCTCTCTCTCTCTCTCCAAGCATTGCAGAGGGACCCAAGGGAGGGTAAGCTCAGGCAAGTCTCTAAAGCTGGGAGGCACGTGTACTCTTTATTTCCAGTCTGTATCTTTGATTTTCCTTCTAAATGGGGAGAAGGCTTCCCTTATCTGACTGGCCTACTGAGAGAATCAGATTGTCCTACATATACGTGCAGCATCCAGTACGATCGATCACACATGAAGGGTGCCTTGAACCACCACCATCAGATGACCCAAGCACAACATTCCTGTGGGTCTCTTTCCATTCTGTGGGGTCGGGGATCATGAGGGGCTTTGCTCAAGTTCTGCCTTCCAGATTTGGTCCTCTGTGGTGAGGTACAGACAGGCACACACTTGCACACTAGTAAGCATCTTGTTATATGAAATGCTACATGGAATGACAAATCTTTTTCTAAAGTACTTCTCTTCCTACAAGGCATTATTTCCCTCTATCTGCTTCTGCTTTGAGCTGAACAAGCTGATAAATATAGGATGTTATGTAGTAATAGGGGAAAGGAAGACAGAGTTAAGTACAGTGCATTTACTAGTAGACATGACTGAGAGTACTGGCTCTTCTTCATGTCTACCAGGCACGTTTACCACCCTGTGATATAGGAGGGGAGATGACTGGGAAGTGGGGACATGCCAGTTAACCTCAAGCACTTGTCCAAGCACAATGAGAGATCTGAGGTATGCACGAGGGCTGAAATTCCATTACAGCTTTTAAATAATTAAACACTACACGTTTGGAAGCTCATTCCTTCCTATTACTTTTTAAATAATTAATCTGTATTTACATCTATTGAACTTCATGGAGCTATAAACATAACAAATTTGAGTCAAGTTGCAGAAGGGAGATTTTTCCTGGCTGACAGCATTACAGTTTTTTTGTTGTATACAGTAACTTCAGTGATTAGGGATCAGACAAAAACCAAATCCAAGCTAGATGCTGTACATCACAGGAACACACCTAAGGAGTTTTCTATCGAATTATTCACAAATAATGAAGACACTAAGGGAAGCTAAATCATCACAGGAAAATAATGTGCTTCTAACATCTCAGAATAGTAAAGAATGATTCAGGTTGGAAGAGAGTAAACCAAAAAATTGCATATGTTGTCCCTGCTGAACATACTCATTTTGTTAATGCTGTCAGTTCCCTGTGACCTGTACTGCGGTTTGATTAAAGAAACTCCATATATTCTTGCAAGCAAAACTACTGATCTCAAAGACTAGGATAATAGATATAACAGAGTAACAGAATCTATAGCAGAAAAGAAAAAAAAAATACCTTTTTCTAAAGTACTTCTCTCCCTACAATGTGTTATTTCCCTCTATCTGCCTCTGGTTTGAGCCGAACAAGCCGATAAAAACCCAGCAGCTTTCACCTAACTGGAACTATACGTGATGCACCAAAGTGAACACCCAACACTGTTCAAACCTTCAAAACAATAAAGCACTGAAACAGGCTCTTGAAACTGTAGCTCTGCCCTGGGAAATGAATTTGTAGCAATGGCATCAGGATTAGGTGTTTATTGTACATGTGATTTCCAGCTCGGGTTAGCTTCTGTTTACAAGTAAGCAGATATACGTGCATTCACTTATGCAATTCTAGCTGGCATTCCTACAAATTCAGTCCGAAAGTCCAGCCGAGTTATTTCCTTTTTGAACAGCATTACTACTAATAGAAATGCTGCTGGCCAAACAGTTCCTTCAATTATAGTAAGTGGAGCAAAGCTGCCTTCAAACCGAGATCTCAGTTACACCTGCACAGTTATTCTGGAAGTTAATTAGATTGCACAGGGGTAAATATGGACTTAATGTGCTCTTCAGAGGCCTCATAATGGCAGAAGACATATTAGGGAGAGAAGAAAGAAACCAACTTGACTTTCAAATCCCAGGCTGGCTTTGCAAGGAAGGGAGCAGAAACATCTGTAGCTGCAGGTGAAGCGGCTGTGTGTTGGAGATCACAGAAAGGCAGTGGCATCTTGCAGGGAAGAGGTTCACTTAAAAACCATCTCACAAGGTTCTTAGTTTGTGATTGTTATTAAAAAGAAAAAAAAAAACCAACAAAAACACCAACAAACCGGAGAACACCTAAATCAAGGGCAGGCATCTGCTCCAATAATGACAGCTCTCCAGTTTGCTCCTTTGACCCGTGCAGCTCTAATTCAGAGTCCCGAGGACAGAAGCTGCCGGGTTTTGAACGGCAGAAGACAAACAGGGCTACAGAAGAAGGGCCTGCGAGGTCAGGTTTCAGTGAAAGCCAGGCTTGCATGCCAGGCACAGAGATCAAGGACTGACTAACTCAAAGCACAGGAAGAATCATGGCTTCAGATGTCAGCTGTTTCAAGGATTACAGGCCCTCCTGTTTCTGCTGTGAAGGTAATAATCAGAGCAGCGGCCGCGCAAGGCTCCGTGCAGTGATAACGGAGCGTGCAGGCCGCCGTTTGGATCCAGTTTGGGGGATTTTGTTTCCTTTTTAGACAAAGCCAACAGCGCTAAGTATTCATATTTCAAGGCTGTTTCAATACCCATCTTAATAAAAAGACGAGTGAGATTCAAAGCAGAAAATTATGTGGGAGCTTCACATCCATTAGGTGGAGAGGCAGGATTCGCTGACTTTTCACCAGGGGTATTCGTTTGGAGATAGGTGCTAATGACAGCTTCTTAGAAATGTTCTGTGTCCCCCCACTAGTATTCACGTATTTTTCACATAAATCCTGATTTTGGCATATTACTTTATTGTGCAGACATGTTCTGTGTACTGGATGGCTTATGCAAATTAACCAAATGTCCTATAAATTAGTCTGGAAATATCTGGGATAATGAGCTGCTTGCATGGTGAGCAGTGCACAGGATTCAAAGGAGGGCTCTTTACAGGTTGGGAGAGGGAGGGAATATTAGAAATGTGGCCAGGATGTACCAGCACTGTGCTCCTCACCCTGAAATGCAAGGCTGGCTGACTAGAATTGAAAAATTCAATGCAAAGAGACACCTAAATATTGAATACCCCAGTAATTACCTGGTAGGCAGACAATGTACCCCTAGCTGTGGAAGCCCAAGCCTGCAGATCTTCTTAGATGACTTGACCAACACATTTAAACTGGTTGCAGGCTGGGTTTTCTTCCCCGTGTAATTTAGATTTTCACCAAGGCCTTACGTATATGACTTGTGTCATTTAGTAATCTATGTAATTTAAGTAGTTAGTCATATAACCTATATGGCTTATGTATATGAATGGTTTTGTATGCAGTGCTCTCTTCTGGAGATGTGTATCTGCCTACCAAAAGTGATACCTCCCTTGTGTTCCTTACCTCAGATGGAGAAAAAGATGCAAAACTACACTCTCCGTTGTATTTTAAAGCCAAACGTTTTATGTCTGTTGCTGCTTTCTTGTGAAGTGTAGACTTAAGAGCAAGCTTTATGTACAAAGGACTGGTTCTCTGCTCCTGACTCAGGTGGTGCTGTCTGAGGCATGTGAGGGAAATGACAATAAATCAGATGACAAATCAAAAAATACATCGCTTGCTTTTGGTGTGCGCTTAATTGGCATTCCACCTCTAATAACTACATCCCTACTGAATTCGTGTGCGGGCACCTTGGTTTGCAACATCACAATCATTAAATGACGTTAATGTTCAGAAGCAGGTATGTGAGAGAGGAAGTGCTATCAGCATTACTTGGCAACAACGAGAAGCTTAAGAATGCTTTTAGCTTTCATTCCTTTCTTTCGTTACTGTCACAAAACTAAAGAGGACAGGGTGAGGGAAAGAAGATGTGAAACAGGGATGAAAAACACAGATGGGTTTTGCAAATGGAGCAACTGCCTTGCCTCCCTTCCTCTCCTTCCAGTATTTCCAAGGCCCTGTATTTCCTGCTAACAACCCTGTGGAGAAAGCTCTCGAAGGAAACCATTTTATCATTTTGTCCTACAATAACCACAGTGAACTCCTGAGTACCCTCAGGAACACCTCCCTTATGCGGAAAGGCTGAGGGAGCTGGGGCTCTTTAGCTTGGAGGAGAGGAGACTGAGGGGTGACCTCATGAATGGTTATCAAGATGTACAGGGCGAGTGTCAGGAGGATGGAGCCAGGCTCTGCTCAGTGATGTCCAATGATAGGACAAGAGGCAATGGGTAAAAGTTGGAACAGAGGAGGTTCCCTGTAAATGTAAGGAGAAACTTTTTCACAGTGAGGGTGACAGACACTGGAACAGGCTGCCCAGGGAGGTTGTGGAATCTCCTTCTCTGGAGACATTGAAAACCCTGGATGCATTACTGTGTGACCTGATCTAGGTGATGCTGCTCTAGATGATCTTTTAAGGTCCCTTCCATCCCCTAACATCTTGTGATTCTGTGACCCTGCCTTGGAAACTTCTCTGTTGTCCATTCCCGGGTAGCATAGGAAGCTCCTCAAAGCACACAGACTGCTATGCCAATGGCAATCAAGCTGACTCTCTGCTCACAATGTTATTAGGATATGGTGAGCTGCTTGGAGTGTAAGGCTACTCTGATTTGGTGGCATCTTATCCCAGCTGACAATCATGCAAACAAAGGGATAAGGCAAAGCAAGCAGGAGGAATTAGTTGTTGCAATTCCACATGAGCATCAGAAGTGCAATTATGCCCATTTTCTGAATGGTGAGCAGAGACAAAGAGAGATAAAGTGACTTGGCCAAGGTCACAAGAATATCTGTAACAGAGCAGAGGAGTGAACAGATGCCTCATTAAGGACTGGTCTGATACCAAGCACCGAGGCAATCTTCCTTGCAAGAAACTCAGGGCTTGCTTTCAGAGTCACAAGCCACCTAGTTTGGTCATACTGAGAAATCCGACAGGTTTTTAGATGGTCAAGAACTCATTTAGGAACATCTGGGCCTTACAACATTTAATGAAGGGGACTTTCTACATCCAACAGCAGCATGGGGCCAGAGACTACAGGAACTTTGAAAACACACAGGAGTATAAAAAATACATGATGTGATTTATCATGGACCTAGGGAAAAAGATAGCTAAACTGACTGAAAGTAAATATACTAATGGAGGAAGAGGGATACTCAGAAGGGGGAGAGAGACCTAAGGAAATAGTTGCAAGGAGCAGAAAATCAAAAACAAAGGACAAAAATAACTTAAAATGGAAGAATAGCAGACACACTTAGATGAAAACGGCTCAGCTGGAGTGCCACAGAGATGATCCCTGTCTCACTGCACCTTCTGATAAACGTGCACCAGCTTGCTTGAATCCTGGAGAGAGGAGTGTGTTTGTGCTGGGGGCAGTCACAAGAGGAGCAGCCCAAGGAGACAGGCTCCCAGTGCAAGGCTAGCGAGGCAGGTGAGGTGCAGCACCTGCGCTCCCCGATGTGCTCCACTTGCTCCCTGCTCGGTGTCCACAGTGAGTCCAACGTTAGCAGCAGCTGTTTCAATGTTAAACCTTCCTGCCCTCCTTTTCAGAGCTCCAGCACGCAGATGCAAATCCCTGGACATTCACAAGCAATTATTTTCTAATGATGCTAGAAGCAAAGCTTCCACTTCTACAGCTTCAAAAAACCCTGCCTGGCAATGCTCTGCTGTTGACCTTTTCAAGACCTAGATATATATGAGATACCTAAATAAGATAATTGGCCAAATATAATGCTGGTGTAAGCTGGAGGCCTTTTACCAGAGGTGAAACAGACCCTCTCTAAGGAGAAGAAAAACTGCATCAACTCCATCCTCGCTGGTTTGCCCTCTGCATTCAAAAGATTCTTCTGATTTTTTTTGGGGGAGGGGAAGGATTTTATACATGTGCATCCCAGTGCAATGCTGGACAGTGGATGTGCTTAGCTGTACAAACTGTGCCAAGTGAGCTTACCAGGAGGGCAATGTTGTGCAGAAGATGGTACTTTTGCAATAGCAGTCCCAAATTCCTATTTTCCACTGTTGCACGAGAACGGCCACTCGTGCTGTGTAAGATCGAAGTGTTTTGTGGCCTTGCAGATAAGCTAGATAGACAGCCCATCCATCATCACGACTCCACATCACTGCCACGGGTGGTGGAAGGGATAAGGAGTGAAAGCTGATGGCTTCTGCACAACAAACAAACAAGCACAGTTTGAGTGTTTGCTCATTTCAATGCGCAAAGCTGACTTGTTTAAATATGAATATGTTGCTTATAGCCAAATTTTAGCAACAGCAGCCCTGTGGCATCTATCACTGTTTGCACTTGTGCTAAAAATACTCACATTGTCTCTGGATTTTTTCAGATGCCACATCCGCAGGTAGTTTTTGCTCCCGCCATCCCATCTCTATCCCTTGCCATTTCCTCCATGCTCCAGGGTGTAGCATGTTTAGGAAGATACCAGCCATGCAAGCTTCGCGTGGTGTCACAAACACCTGAAAACACTTCCTCAGCCTCAAAAAACTCTGTGCCCTTTTCTCTCTCTTCTCCCACTTGCTCTCTTTCTCTATCACGCTTACAGGCAGGGGTTCCAGGCACAACTCCAAAATGCCCCCAATGTCTTTACTGAAGAGTGAGGTTGTCTAAAAGGGAGCACCCACTGTTGAGACTGCGGAGTGATTTGTTTCAGACCAGACTGTGATATGCAGCTGCTTCTCCACTTACAGAAAAGTGAGTGGTTTCCTCTTTCCCCTCACTCTCCCCCACCCCCAGCCTACAGCACGTTGTAGAGATGCTTCAGAATCAAAGCACTAGCTGGATGAACTAACAGAACTCTTCCGTTTCTAGTTTTTCCCTCTATTCAGATGAAGCATTCATCTCAAGTTCAGAGTGACTTGCCTTGAGTCAGGCTTCTCCCATAGCTCACCTGGGTGCTGTGTTTACAGCTAGGAAAAGGAGGAAATCCCACCCAGGAAACAAGCAGCAGTGAGAAAACACACAACGTGAAATTTAAACGCTTTTGGTTCCCCCTGAGTGCTGCAATCCAGGCACTCTCCAAATCCCTCTTCTAAGACAACGCCGAGTGGAGTTCCTGGAGGATCAACAAGGTCCAGGCTATTTTGGATTTGCCCTCTTTGCAGTTTGCCACCCCTGAGAGCGCTGGGAGGTGCCCATGCCCACGGCAGCTCGTACCTCTGGAGTAAGGACCCCCATTCATCTGGATGGACTGTGGTGCAGAACCAGGGCTTTGTGCCCTAGGGAGATGGCACCTCCACGACACTTCTGCTGTGGCACTGCACTGCTGATGCCACTCTGACACTCAAAAGGGGGCTCTGAAATGAAAAGGTGGGTTCTCTAGGCCATGTAGGGTTTTGCTAGCTCAGCACCCAGGAACCCACAGACGTGAGAGACTGTGACCCACAGTGCCCCTCAGTCTGCAGACATTCAGAAAGGCATTTCTCCCTCTGCACAACGTACCTGCACTAGTGGCGATCCTCAACATGTTACAGGAGAGCTTTTTTCTCTGCTGTGTTAATCACATTTGCTTTCAGCAGGTTTTCCTAACAACACAGGAGGGAAACTGGGCCAAACTCATCTACATGTTGGCTCCTCCTAGCACTCACACTGACTCATCTGAGCTGGAGGCAAACAGTGGTGGGATTATAGTAAATCTGATGGAGGCGAGCATGGCCTGCTTTCCAAGAATGCGAGCAAGGTATGTCCGCTCATCCAAGCAGCCTGCTGCAGTCCACTGAGCTCCCACCTCCTGGCTGAATGCAGGGGAGGCCACAGAGGGACAGCAGCTTGGGGACACCACAGGGACACATCTCACTAGGGCAGCATTGGAAAGAAAAGTCACCACTTCTGTCATTGCAGCTGTGTGGTGACTCGGGGCAGCGGAGATTTCAGTGAGGGCCACAAGGAAGGATTTTTATAACCAGTGTGGAGAGCTATTTCCATTTAGGCAGGGAGCGTGTCAGCAGCCAGGCCCTCGGGTTATTTCCTTTCGCCGACCGCAAGGATCTCCATCTCATCTCCTTAGAACCTGGGACAGCTTGCACTCCTCCAGGCCCCTGCCTGGATTTCAGTGTTCTGTGGGTGCGTGCACACCCGGGAGTCTCACCTGCGTGGTTTTCTCATGGCATGCTGTACTTCCAGTTTAAAGAAGAGGCTGGATCCTGAAGGATCCGGGGATTTATATGAGATACAGTCCCAGAGATTTATTAATATAAAGTGAAAAATAACCGATAAGAGAAGCATTTACCATTTCTCTCTACTGAGTTAATCTCTTAGCTTTTTAATATTTTAGTTTCCAGCATCCTTCAGCCCTTACAACTTGGTGCTGGGCCAGCTGTAATGCAATACACCAGCACAGTGTCCTAGTGCTGTCTTCTGGCACTACAGAAACCTCTGTTTGGGACAGATTCCCACCCACTGTGAGACTCCCGTGCACCATGCTGGCAGCAGAAAGGGGCCATGGCAGTACATTACATGCATGCAACCTCTTGGGACTTCTTTCTATAGCCAGGGTGATGTAAAGGTACCCCTGGCTCAAGCCAGAACCTGGCACTTCACTTAACATGTTTAACAAATGAAGCTGCTGCTTGAATCCCAAAGATAAAGAGAGTGTCAGTAATCAAGGGAGCACCGAGTGCTTCTTCCCTTGGCAGCTGGGATTCTGTATTGTTAGAAAGTGGAAATCTATCAGTGTGTGAGCTTCCCAACCACAAAAAAAAGACCAAAAAAAAAAANAAAAGCCACTCTGGGAAAAGGACTGTTTCCTATCTTGAGTAAGGAGACATTCATTTCAGTGGCATGTGCAGTAATGTTCATTCAGGACTGGCCACAGGTGGTCAATTATTCCTCTGCCTGTCTAGAAGAAGCATGTTTATTCCTCATAATAAAAAGTATTAGTACAATACAGAGTTTATTGCTCAATTAGGAAAGTGACATGCAAAGAGTTATAGCCTCTTGCAGAGAAAACAGCTCGAAACACATTTTTTGCAGCTAGGACGGAAATTTTGCAGCTGAGTGAAATGCCACCCTCCTCACCATCAGACACACAAAAACTATATCCCTTAAGAATCAACTTACAGGTAGTTTAGGACCAATATTTAACTAGGCTGTATAACTGAATATTGTACATTAAAGCCCTACACTATAATTATGTTCCTTTCTCTGTTTAAAACATTTGAATTGATCATTCAGGCACTGATAAGAAAAAAGAAAAACAGCTCAGAAATGAATGTTGGTGCCAAGCATAAACAAAGCTGTGCATTAATCTGAGAACATCGTACACATGCAGACTTGGATGGCTTTGTGGGATTCACTCTGACTGCTCTGCTTGCTTCAGCTACTGTGTATTGCCTGGGCAGTCAAACTGGTTTTAAATACCTAAAAGTAAACCTCAGGACTTGTTTCATCCTATCGTGTCAGATATTAATTTATAATAAAAGAACTTCTCTGCAAATAGACAAGGTGCTGGCATTAGTATTTGGAGTAGAACACAACATTAAGGAACAGGCATCCCTTTGCATTTCTAGCATTCTAATCTCAGTCTCCAATTGCGTGCAGAGGCAGATAATTAATTAACAGCATCCCCATTTCAAAGACAGAGACCAAACGTCCAAACAAAAAGTTAGCAGGTACCTAACTTCAAGCATGCAGCAGTTGCTCTGCTTGAACTGAATGGCTCTACATGAAAGCTTGAGGTAAAGACACGGTCAGCAATATGCAGTGCACCCGATGACTGTAGCTATCGAAAAAGGAGGTGTTGCATGGAAGGTATTTATCCAGTTAATGAACAGATACAGGCACACCTAAAGGTGGTTTAAACAGTCCTAAACCACTACCTAATTCACACTCTAGAAGTGCTTGCCTTCCTCTGTCAATAGCACCTAGAG
The DNA here is from genome assembly GCA_013399075.1 of Chloroceryle aenea. Lineage (NCBI taxonomy): Eukaryota > Metazoa > Chordata > Aves > Coraciiformes > Cerylidae > Chloroceryle > Chloroceryle aenea. Next base: position 142,743 of record VWZY01011204.1, read on the forward strand.
AGAATCCAGCCCGGGAGTCAAATCCCAAGATGCCATGGCTAGGCATGTGCAGTGAACTGTGTCGTAAACCAAAGGCTGCTCTGGAACTGGGGAGAAACGTGGCACACGTGAAAACCAGAATGAAATGTGGACCCAGCTGAAGCTCAGACTGACATCCATTGCCTCACTGGGAGTGCAACTGAGAGCAGTATTTGACCACCTGAATCCCACAGAAGTGTTATCCTGGGGGGTATCAAGCCCAAGGAGAGATGCACAGTCCTTAAGAAGAGAAGTAACCTCCAGCATGATGAAGATTTCACTGAAGTTGTTAATGCCAGTTTGGTGCATGGTGTGCAGCATGGAAATAGTTAAGATTGCTATGAGCAAAATGGACTCTGCTTGTAAATAACAGCTGGGTTCGAGATATTGCTGCACACCGATCTGCAAGTACACCCACCTGAAAGACCCCAGCCTGCAAAGGAAAACACTCAGTGTAGGGAAACAGACACTTCCTCCCAGAGAGAGAGACAACAGCACTTCGAAATCACACCGTGCAAGGCAGCATTTATAAAAATGTTGACAGATCCCATCCCCCATTTGACTTAAGGAGCCATCAAAAGCTCGCTTCCACAGAGCATTTTTGGACCCTTTAGTTGACTAAATCACCAATTTAGAATCTGTCAGACTTCATTATGCAGATTAAGAGCCTCTCTTCGCTTTCATTTGTTATGCATTAGGAAGAGAGCACTGGTGGCTGTATCCTCTCGCACACCCAAAGCCTTTCTGCCATTACATAGTAAATTTTGTTCTTTCTAGCGTCCGAAAAAACCCGCGACACGACAGCAACGCGGCTTAGTTGCTATGCAAAGCCTTAGAGCCACTGCATAGGAATCAGTTCCAGAGTTTGGTTTGATTTGAACCAAGCGAGGCAAATTATGCCTGGCTGTGATCTGAGAAGGTTTCCCTGCCCTCCTCTTTCTCTCCTCTCCAGGTGAAGTGTGTGCAGCCTGGCCCCGCCATCCCCACAACCCTGGGCCATCCCAACGAGCACTTACTGTCTTCCAGCTCCACGCCTGCTGCAGTTAAAACACTCGTAACAACAGGCAGATTTATTATGAATGCTAGTAGGGAGCTTTTTTTTTTTTTCCCTCTCTCATTGACTAGATGTGACTCAAAAAGTTAATGGTAATTGCTCTCATCTTCATTTAGCAATGAGAGAGAGAGAGAAATGGGAGCAATTTGCAGATCGGAGAACAGGTCATTACAGGTATGTTATATTAGTGTATTCATGAGCCCCCTGGGACAGCCATGCTGGGAGATCCAATAACTTTCTTAATGTGTAATTACACACCATTGGACTATAATTGATTAATTGAAAAGAGAATGTAGGCAGATGCTAGACCAAGGCTGCTGCTGCTCATTAAATGAATGTGTCCTTGCTTCTTTTTAATAAGTTAAGTGAACTACGCAAAAGCAATTAAGTGAGAACTGAAATTCATTAGATTTTAAGTAATTATTGGTATTAACTTCTATAATAAAATGGAGGATTTATATTTTGGGGATTTTTTTCCCATCCTGAAAGCAATATCATACACATCACTTCTGAGACATAAAAAAGGTGTCTGCTACAGAGAGCGGTGAGCAGTGACATGCATGCTCCTTGCAGACAGATCTTCCTCAGCGTGCACACAGGTAACTGCCTGGCATTGATCTGCCTTCCTGAGACATCCTGGAAGCCCTGCACAGTCCTAGGGATTCCCAAAGAGAAAGGGCTATGCACTCAATATTCCAGAGCACTCCCAAGCCTCCCTGCAGCCCAGCTGAACAATGGCCAGGCTCTCTTCAACCCTCCTTCCTACAGGCTGGATCTTAACTCTGGTAAATAAAAAGACAACAGCCTCCTGGTTTTCAAAATCCCACTCTTTTACCATTGTATGTTGGCTCTTAATGGGGTCAAAGCCTTCAAAATGTTTTCCTTTTTAATGGGGAGGCCAACGCATGCAGCGAGATGTGGCATAAGACAACTGCCCCAGCAGAGAGAGTCACACTGCTCTAGGCATCTCCTCAGATCTGACCAAACCAATTCCTGTTGACAACCTGCATGAGGGGAAGCCAGGCTCAGAGGGGCAAAAGGACCTGAGCACCAGGGCACTGCAGCTGGTTTTATGGACTGCCCCTGTGCTGAAGGTTTGGCCATGGAGAGATGTGGGGTGAGAGATGGCTCCCCCTCAAGTTAGCTGCCAGGGTACCCCACGGGCCCTACGGAGTCATCTGCATCTCCTGCACAGATCCTAGGAAAGTATTTATAGCTCTGGGTGATGACTTTGGAAATTTTATTTCCAATTTATGTGAAAGGAAATCAGATTAATTTTATTCCACTGCATTTCACTTCCTTTGGAACAAGGAATATCTTTATTCTTTAACATTCTAAAAAAACTGTCTGAATTTTATTTAAATGGGTTCTGAATGCCAGTTTCATAAAGCAAAGCCACAATACTCACAACAGTTTTTCTTTCCAAGGGATACAAACTTGTTTGTTTGGTTTTTTTTTTCACTTTTATAGAAGTTTGGGTGGGTGGGGGTGGCTGACAATTTTTTTCCAGGCTTTTTTACTTTAAAATTTAATGAAATCATTATTAAGAAGTTGCCTGCTAAAAAATGCATTTTCAGCTAAAAGTTTCTTAACTTTTTACTTGTTTAAATTCACAGTCAATAAAAAGATTGGGGTTTTTGTTTGCCTTTTTAAAAATCATTTTTGCAAAAGCAATTTTTAATTAGAACATGTTTAATATGAAAATTGTGACTTTGGTAAACACAACAAATGAAGAAAGCAAAGAGTAAAAATAGAATAATACAACACAATATTGCAGTGAGGAGAACTTGAGGTTGGAGAAATTATTCAGAGGTCACCAGTAATTGCACATTTATTAAAAAAAAAAATATATTAATGCTTGTTCTGGGAGGGAACATGACACAGTTGGAATTGTAGTGGGACTTGAATTATTTTCCTTTTTAACAAATGCCTTTTGCTTCTCTTTCCAAGCAAATAATAATGGTGATGTTAAAAACTAGAAAATGTGCCTGCCTCTGATGAAAGGCAGGCTTCTGCTCACAGAGTGTCAAGTGGTACAGCCAAAAATAATCCTCCTGTATGGATATGAAGGAAAAATGCTAAACTAGAAGCTCCAGGGTGAAAGTTACTTGCTATTTCTAGGGTATCTGAGGCAAGTGCTGCAGGAAAGGGAATATGAAGATTGGCTCTGGGAGGCCAAACACCCGCTGTCGGTAGCCATGGTCTTGTCCAAATCTGCCCCATTCCCATTGCCCATCTTCCCGTGCCACCTGCCCCTCTCACTGGCACACCTTTTATTCCACCTCTTTAGCTCCCTGGGTCATTCTTTCTAAACTAGGTTCTCTGGGCTGAAAAGGCTGGGATGATGCAGAGCTCTGGGGGTGCCAGCCCTGCTTGTGCGGAAAGCCACGTCCCTGGCCACGGGGGAGCTTCAATTCCTTGTATTCACCCTCTCTTTTCCTTCCTCCTCCCCATTCCCTGTGCTCCTGGGGATTTTATACCCTGTCTTTCATGCTTCACTGGGACAGACACCTGCCCCCATTGCTGCTCTCAAGGGTTAATGGCACTCCTCTGCCCACCTCTGCGGGAGGCATTGGAATCCCTCACCCTCCTTAATGCTGTAGGTCATGGTCACTCACTAACCCTGAACATAAAAGCAGTGAGGTTTGGGTCTTATTTCCAGTAGAGTTGCTGCCTCAGACTTGCTAGGACAAGGTTCTGTTTTCTCTGTGTTCTCACAGCTGGTCTCTGACTGCAGCCTGCAGCTTTAAATACTATTAAAAAAGATCATGATTTCTACACTTCAAATTAGCTGTTAGCAGGGCTACAACAATTTTTGGTCAGAGAAGGAGCAAAACATCTCAGAGCAGTTGTGCGTCTTTTTCCTGTCTACAGAATACAGGGTGTCATTCAGAGACCACTTAAAGGGAGGGATCCTATTGATTTCACTGGGTTTTGGAGCAGAGGTTGTGGAGTCCTAATCATGGCGTGAGTCAAGAAAAAACAGTATATTTCTTCATCAGGGTGGCAGTGCAGGATGTGGGAAGGGGAACGAAAGACCTGAAAGACTAAGGACATCTCTAAAGCCCTCCAAGAAGATCTGCTGCAGCCCCAGGAATAGGACCCAAACCTCTCAGGTCGAGCCCATGCTGCCGTAGGGTGAGCAACAGCCTTCACTTCCATCACCAGGTAGAAAAATGTATCAGTAAAAAACAGGGCAAGAAGAACACAGCACATACAGCGGGCAAGACAGTGGACACATTTGCTCTAGACCAGTGAAGAGATCTGTGTAGACAGGCAGAGAGCCCATCGTTTCCCAGGGACAGCACATGGTAGAGCAGCTGGCAGGCAGCAGCTCTGGTTTTTCTCTGCCTTACCCCACGGGGATGCCGATCGAGGCGTGGGTGCCGAGGAAGCTGGTGCCCTGGGGGTGCCTACCTGAGCAGGCAGGCAGCGGGCAGGGAGGGTCAGCCAGAGGCTGAATGTCGGGGTTCCCCTCTCCCCTCTGGAGCTACAAATCTGCCTGTGGGCTGAGAGTTGGCTTTTTTCAGTGCGTTCCCCCAGCACCTGTGGACTTTAACAGTCCTTAGGAGTGTGCAGAAGGGAACAGCACCACACAGCCCTTCGTTCAGCCTGGCAGCAATTAGGGACCAAAAAAAAACTTTACAGTATTTTTTTCTTGGTTTGTTGCCCTTGCTTGAAAAGAAACAGAATGAGAGTTTTCTTGGTGCTGTTTTGGGGAGGTTCTTTTTAAAATCTCCTGCTACAACTCATGAGCAATTTGTTTTTTTGAAACTGAAACATTACAGGTGATCAGTCTACGATACAACCTAAGCCTCACTGTTATTTCAGTCAAAAGAAAAATTGAATTTCATGTAGCCAAGATTACAAGGTTTTGAGAACACCAGTATCGATTCACTGCTACAATTATTTATCTGAATATTTATGTTCCAAAGCCATAGCTGCCATTCTGACAGCTCTCTGTGCCTGAGCCAAAGTCCCTGAATCCAATGGTGGGCTCTCTGTCGTCTGTTAGGGCTTTTGCATGGCTTGAATCACTGAGTCAGCTATGGTGCAGCTAATGGAGCAGTACCAGTTGCTCTCTGACTGTGGCAGCAAAACTGATAAAAACTGATAAAATCTGTTGGTAAACCTCCCGAAATTACCACCAGCAGGGAGACTCAGATAATGCTGACCCAGTGGCAGGCACTGCCGTGGGGGTTTTAGCTCTCGGCAGGCTTGGTACCAATAGCAATATGGTCTGGAGCTCCACAGGGTGTCACAGGTCTCAGCCTCTCTCCACTCCCATCTCTCCAGGGTGGCAAAATCACCTCCTGACCTCAAGGCCAGATGTAGCCCTGCACTCCTGAGAGATGCTGGGTGGCAGTCCTGCTTCAGCTTTCTGTCCAAAAGCTCTGCCCGAAGCCTGGGCCAGGATGAGGAAAGTGCTCTCCCTCTCCCTCTGCCGGTTTGCACCTGACAGGGTAAAGGAAGAGCCAAAGAGAGATACAAGGGGAAGAGCTTTTGCTTTCTCTCTCCTCTCTGCTAAGAAAAAGGAGGCAGCATGGGAGACAAAAAGGGTGGAAAGGCAAGAGAGAGGATGAGCAAAGCTATCTCACCCTAACTCTGTCCTTCTTTGAAGCCACTGTCATTATAAATGGACTGAGAGGTACTTTTTTCCCAACACTGAAGCACTAACAAGGAGCACTTTTGCTTGACACTGGGACACGGGAAACAGGCAAGCTAACTAAAAAGGAAAGAATTCAAACCTCACTTGCTGAAACCAACACTCTCCTGGCCTCCAAAGGATACCAATATGCATATTCACGTTTAACACAACTACGACTACAAAACCTACTGGCCTCATCTGATCACACATATTCTCCACGGTCTTTAAATCAGTCTCATAGCTATGAAATCTCTCCCACGTTCCAGTACCACAGTGCTGAGGTTAACCTGCCTGCATCCTTGCTGCCCCGTCTGGATGCCCCACGTGTGACATACCTCCTGACCCTGCCTCCAGTGCTGAAACAGCAGAGCAAAGCGACAGGACTTCAAGCGAAGCATCAGCTGTACTCTGGTTCCTCTCAGCCTTTCCATAGCATCCCCAAAGGCATCTGCTCACAGAAGAATGTTTTGCAGTTCATGTTTTGGGTGTAGATGTGCTTTCAGACCTTTCTCTGCTTTTTGTTAGTGATTAAAGATAACTGGCCATAGATAAGTTTGCATTAAACCCAGTATCAAGCATGTTTTATTTTGTGTCTTTTACATATCAGCTTCCAAGTACCAGGACTACCTTATAATTCATTGCATACTGGACTTACTGATTTATCCTCCCAGAGCAGAACTACTAGGAGCAGACTTTCTGATTTCAAAGAGAAAAAGATCCCGATTTTACTGCAGGAAAGCTGTGGACCACAGCTGGGTGTGGGAATGGAAAGGGATTATTTTTTTTTTTCAGCGTGTTTATATTTTGTTTGGTTATTTGTTTGCTTTACATATAATCCCACAGCAGTGGGTAGTACTCAGATCATCTCCATAAACAAATGATCTGGAAAGCAACCTGGAGTTTAATTTCCTTAACCCATCAAGCCCTCCTTTGCTCGTACAGCAGCATGCCAATCTGAAACCTTGACTCAATATTCTGGGTAACTGGAGAGGGGGGAGGATGAACTGTTGGTTTTTCTTTCCCACTTTTGTTAAAAGGCATCCAAGCATGGCTCTTCCTGCCCTGACTAACCTGGGTAGGTGCCAGACGGATTTTTCCTTTCTCTAGGCAATGGCTCAGGAATTTCAGCCAGCTAGAGCCGAAGCTGTGGGCTTTTCACTGGCCTTTTCACTCCAGCCTACCCCTTCTCCGCAGCTAATCCTATCTTTCTCCCCACATCCACTATTAGCTGGACTGCACTGCTTCTTGACAATCAGATTCCAGAGGACTAAATTCTGCCTTTTCCTTCTGGAAACAAAGAGGTGTTCCTGAAATAAAAGCTTCCAGCCACTCATGGAATAAGGAATTAAAATCCCAAGGCAGCGCCTATGGGAGTGGACAGCTGGCCAAGACAGTATCCTGACCTGACTCTTTAAAAATAAATTTGTTTTATGTAGTTCCCAGTATTTATCATGGGTGGCTAAGCTTAAGAAAGCAATGATTTAAAAATATAGAGAAGTCCACACAGAAAAACTGATGTCCTCATTGACCAGAGCATCTTAAGCGCTTTGATTTTTGTTCTCTGCAACAAACAGCGTGACACAAGGTATCTGGATTTAGCCTGGGAAATGAATACCCTAGCCTAATCCCCTAACTGCACATTGCTTTTCTATACCAACCCAAATCTTTAACTGTCACTGCTTTTCTTAATGCGCAGAACTATCGTAAGCACTTCAAGGGTTTCTTCTGCCTAAATTACACCTCTTCCTTCCTCCTATTTCCTAGCGAGCCCTCTCTGTCGCAAAAAAACCACCCTCAAGTATCTGAATTGTACCTCACTACCCAAATTATCTCCCGAGGAATAAAGAAAGCATGCAATTTGTAATATTCTACGTTACTATGCTTTCCAATCCTGGGATGTTAAGATGCAGCCAGAGTAGCAGAGCTCTCGTGGAGAGCCCATCATGCAGAGCCAGCACCAGCGCCCCAGCCCCTGGGATCCTGCCTGGCAGCACCCTTCCAGCACGAGCACTTCCCAGGCAGAGGAGCCTACACGTGCCAGAGCAAACCTTGCTGGAAAATGGCAGCTGAACCCTAAAGCAAGGAAAGCACTTTTGAGCAGAAGCCTCCGACTTCACCTGACAGGCTATTACCGTACTTACTCTCAACTGCACTAAGAAAACTCCCAAGGATTTCCCGATTCTCAAAAGCATAAACAACTGTCAGCTTCTCTTTGTTTAAAAATACTCAGCTTTTTGCTCAACCAGCATCTGACTTGCACCGTTAGACTCCTGGTAAGCTTTTACTGTCAGGGAAATATGTTTTTTAGAGGAAGCGGCTGCCCCCACTCCTTTCTTTCACAGTTTTGCTTCCTTCTCTCCTCCAAAGGAGGTAATTCCTAGCACAAATGCAGGAATACTGTCTAGCTTGTAGGTGAAAGATGCTGCATGTGAAATTTACTTTGCTTTCATATGCATTAAATAGAGAATTGCTTCCCCAAAAATAAAAATATTGAAAGAAACCCACTACCTCTCTGTGAAACATACAGCATCTTTGACAAGTAACACTAGTTCCCCCACCATCAAAGCCTGGGCTCAACATATTTTCACTGAAGTTCCTAAAATACATCTTTAAAAATAGAAGAGGCACACGTTTGTTATTTGTCCTTTGTTTTTCATATACAAATTGAGTACAGATTACACCCCTGCCAGTTTTGTTTCCAATAGCATAGGAAAAGTAAAACTATGACAAATTCCTTTTATTACTTCCTTAAACAAGAACTGAAACTTGTCCAAAAAAGCACACAAAAGTGTAGGCTTGGATGACTTGAGCTTTTGCCAGGTACAGGAGTGATATAATAAAGCAAAAGCTTCAATGCATATTAACAGAGGAATAATTAACTGGGCATTAAAAGAATGCTTGATTTTAAGAGCACAAAGGGGGGTTATTGGTTCATTGATTGCTTGCACTAAAAGTAGGTTTTCAGTCAAAATAATACATGACTTATTTTATATCCTGTTGTCTCCCAGCTCAAGCCCTGAACTCCTCCAACACCAAGAAGCCCTATTGACTTCTGGGGCATCTTGGTGTGCTGTGCTTGTTCACCAGGCCTGATTTGACAGAATTAAGCGTGGCTTTGAAAAAAGATGTTCACTTATTTGGCACGAGAATTGTAACTGCACCAGGGAACCCCTTTTTGTGCCGGTCTCATTTCCTCCCCTTAGGAGGTAACCCTGTAGCCCTTGAAATCAACAGAAGCTCTGCAAGGGGTTTAAGAGGAAGCGAGATCAGGTCTTATGGGTCACATCACTTCTGTCTGGGGAGAATTAAACTGGGAACAAACTGACCCTTCCAAGTGACACTTGTGGCTTTATAAAACATTGTCATTACTTAACCGGGGGTGGGCTCAGACAGGGGATGCCTATGGGTAGGAGATCCTGTGGGCCCACTAGTGCAGGTATGGCCAAGATGTTCTTTGCTCTGGCCAGTGCCGGGAGCGGGGACTGGCCACCACCCCTGGGCTGCTGCCCTCCAGTCTGGGCTTCTCTGATCGACTGCCTGAACCTGTGGGCTGGCTTTTGCACCAGGTTACGTCAGCTCCTCAGCTCGACTTTGCTGGGTGTTACACTTGGGACACCAAGATCAGCGCTCCTCCACGGGGGAGGCAGACATGGGTTTTAATACAGAGGAAATGCAGCTTAATCCTCCACCTCCACTCACCTCTTCTATAACTATAATGAGAAAAAAAAGTGGTGTTGTTTCAAAACATGACCCTGTATTCCGACTCTCCACAAATATTTTCATTTAGGCAAATGATACATTTTACTGTGGGAAGAAGAAGAAAGGCAAATGCGAGGGAGAGATCCACCAATTCATCAAACCCTCCCTTTTTGAAAGCCATGCGTGAATCTCTCTTAAATGTATTACAATTCATTCTCTGTTTACTTTAGGCAAACAGAAAAACTCATCGTCGAGAACTCATTTTTGCAAGCTAATCAAGAACATTAGGTCCCAACAGATTCATTTAATAGAAATATAATAGGCATTCCTGCTTGCTTTTAATCTTGCCTAGCTGCAAATGCTAAAATGAACAGCAAATTAACCCTGCCTTGGAACAGAGATGCTTTCACAGCTGATATCATCTCTCTTATGGCTTGTAAACACTCCAGGCTCCCTGTATGTGCTTTCCTGGCTTTTGCTCTT
>VWZY01011204.1:155032-216239 GCA_013399075.1 Chloroceryle aenea
CTCCACCCCATCTGATCCCTCACTGTTCGCTGTCTCCCTCTCGCAGCCTCCTGCAATTCACAGCTGAGCTGTCTCCCTCACATATGGCTTGCATATAATTATGCACATTCCATTTTACACTGCATTAAAATGATGAGCTCCTGGCTCCCTGCCAACCTATTTAAATCAGCCCCTGCCCGAAGAAGCCAGGAAGAAGAGNGCGGCCGCGGCAGCCCTGGCACATCGTCCCCCCTCGCGCGGCGTGAGCTGCCTGTCGTCATGTGTCACACTCCCGGCGCCCAGGCTTTTTCAGCGTTGGCATTTATGAAAGATATTTACACCTTGTAGGCTCCATGGCCTGTTTGCCTTCAAATAGGCTTCTGCCTCTCCCTGGGGAGATGGGGTGGGAAAGGGGAGATGTGAGCTGACAGAAGCAGGGATTTTAAGAAAACATGGAGGGGCTGCACCTCATAAAAAGCCTATTGACTCCGGTGGGCTCTGTCTTGGGACTCTGCTTGTCAGTCACGGGGCACGAACAAGTTCTGCCCACCAGAAGATGATATTTTTAAAAGTGCAAAGTTTGTCCAAAAGTATGTTTTGAGTAGTACCTACAACTGATGATTATTACAAGAAGCGGAAAGTGGGAATTAAGTTTATTCTGTACATTTCAAAGCAGCTTATGGGTATTTTCTTTCACTGCCCTCCATGGCTGCAGGGTAGAAAATGTTTAACATTTTTCCTTCAAACCACACAGAAGAGGCAGAGCATTCCTGAGCACCTGAAACTGCTTTTCTAGTGACAAAGATTTAAATGTATTCTTCTAATTATTAGTTTGAAACTGAAACCTCTCTTACACAATAACTCTACTTCCCATGCTGCTTGAAATACAAAGTCCAACTTTGACTGTGTTTTGCAAAACAGTAACAACCCCAAATCTTATTTTGAAAACAAACATTGCCCTTTCTCTACCCCATGAAGGAATACGGGTGACTCACTGAAGCCTTTCCAGGTCAACTAGAAGACAACTGGGAGACAAATGCCTCAAAAAATGCCTTGCACAAACAGAAAAGGACCTGTCAGCTTGGGATGGCAGGTGCCAAGGGGATGCTCAGTGACTGAGAGCTGGGGAGATGGTGCGTGGGGCAGGGCATTATGTAGGGCTCAGAATGCCATCGGTGCCCCCAGCCCCCTGGAATTGGATCTTGGCACTATTCTAGCCACTGTGGACGTGACGGCTGGCACATTGTAACCTGCCGGTGACCCTCCGGAGCGTTATCTTGATGCACACACCTTGCAAAATGAAATGGATAGCGGGGTGTTTGTAGTGCTTGTGTCAAAATAGAGAGAGAAACCTCACTGACCTTGAAGCGCTTACCAGAATTGTCACTTACACACAGGTTATTCACCCTGCTGATGGCAACATGCCCCTCCTCCCGCTGATCCAAACCTTATTTTATTTAACTTTGGATGTCACTGATATTGCCTAGTCTCAAAACCAGTTTAACTACATCTTGCTATAATTTTCCCAGGCAGCAAAAGTATGCTTGCTGGTTTCCATTGGAAAAAATACCTATTCTCAGCAGCCAGGCTTAATTTTCCAGTTGCTTTGCATTAATTCATTACTACCATTTTCCAGTTGCAAATAATTTGCAGAAGGAAACACTCTTACTATGGTCAGCTCTGTTCTAAGCTTATTTTAAAAGTGGCTCAGAGTTTATCTTGCCATGGTAATACTGTGATAAGCCTGTATCTGCACTGACTCCCTCTCAGTGGGTGCTGCACACCAGGTAAGCCTCAGCTCCTCAGCATCACGACCTCACTTCTCAGCAGGCTGGCATCTACAGCTTCTCCAGCAGGCCTGGCTGCCATGGGATGTGTTTTGACTGCTATTGTTTAAAAGGAAGCAACTGAAAAAAAATCCGAGCCAAACCTGTGATATCTCTGACTTTTTATAATGCTTTTAATCTGCTAAAATCGTTATAGAAATGCTCTCATTAAAAAAGTGTATGTCCAAAATGCTAGCTGCAGTTGATGACATGTATGCAATATAAGGTACAACTGCTCTCGCAGCACATTTTGTTCCGGGATAACAAAGGCTTCAGCTCCTGTTGGGAGGCCGGGGGCCATGGTGAGAGCTGCTGGTTTTATCAGTGAAAAACTGCTGCAACTTCACCGTGGCAGCACCTCTCCCGGGATTTAACCCAATCTCCTAATTCAATAGCCTCTCCTGGCAGGCAGCCGCCTTCCCATCAGCTGCATGGAGCCGAGAGGGAACCCTGCCCATGGCTGGCCCGTGGGATGCTGGGCTGGACACTCGACAAAACCGGTGGCGCTCACGGTGCCCAGCTGCTCCTGGCAGAAGAGAGCGTGTTACCCAAGGAGCAGTGTTGGCAAGGAAGATCTAGGCAGGAAACTGCAGTCAACTTGGTAGAGCTGGCTCGGCTGTAAGGTCAGCCTGATGAACGTTTTGCACGGGCAATTGTGGCCTTTAATTGCAGGTGAGAAATCAGGAAACCCTTCTTAATGACAGGTAGAGCAAAGTGCTGGAGCAGATTGCCTAAGGACACCGTCAAAGCCCCATCACTGGAGTTTTCTAAGAACAGATTAGTCAGACATCTGCCAGGAATGACATGCACAGAGTAGCTCCTGATGTGGGGAAGCTGGGCAGATGAGAACATCTCCTTTCCCAGCTCCCTTTCCTCTCTGCTTTCTACTGCTGAGCTTTGAAAGAAAATAGGGAGAGGGTAAAGAAAAAAAAAAATTTAAAAAGAACAAAAACCAGAATCTAAAAGGACGTCTGAAAATAGCACAGCATTTGATGTTCAGAGATCTGTGTACTCATTAATAAGTGCATGATGACAACTATCTTTGGCTACACAAACTGTGCTATCTGTTCATAAGCCAGCCAGACTATATTTGTGAAAGATGCCAATAGTTTGGAAACAGACTATATATTAAGTCAAGATTCCCTTTTTTAACAAGACGGAGGAAGAACAATCTACAGCAGAATTTCCTCCTCTCTGAACAGATATTTCTTTCTCCTTATTCTCAGAGAAAAATGATCTTGATCCAGACAGAGGATTTCTTAGCTTCAGTGTAAGTTTTTATGCAGCCTTAGATTGGGAGAGGAAATCTGTGCTTACATTTTAATATTAAAGGAAGGATCTTATAAGTCACAAAGCAGGCTGAGCAGAATAATTTATTAAGGTGGAACTTGTTAATGCAAAGCTTCCACTAAAATGGGACAAGGCATTTGCAATAAAATCCTACTGCTTGGGCCACAAAACTTACTGAAAACACCTAACATCTATTTTCTAAGAGCGATGGCTGTTTGAGTAATGCAAAGTGACAGAATATTAGTCTGCTTACTGAGGATAAAACTGCCACCTAATTGCCATAAATATCCTTTAAAACAGATGAAACATGGGACTGTTACCCCCCAGACACGTTAAACACGGGCATTAGCTGGATGTCTTTGGCAGGACACAAAAAGAGCTGCAAGAAGCTGAACAGCATTGCCATAGAAGAGCAGATAACTGCCCCGAGGCTCCCGTCCCGTGGAGATGACCAGAGGAAATTCACATCACCCTTAATGCTATTGTCTCTGGAGCCTGGCCACAGATGGGAACTGAAAGCCGTGTTTCCGTTTCCACCACAAAGGTTATCTCTCCCTCCACTGAAACTCGAAGGAAATCCTCAGGGGGACCCTAATCCTTGAAATTCTAGTTCCTGTGCATTTCTGTTGTCCCAGATAATCAATTATCATGCTCTCTACATTCACTGTACCAGTAATGGTAAAAATAGCACTAAACATCCATCTGTTGAGTGTACTCTTCCCAGAAATATGAATGTACTTGGCTGTGGGCTGGGCTGGTGAGGGAGCCCGATGTCAGGGTGCTGGGTTGTGGCTCCATGTTGGGAGCAAAGCAGGGCCAGGGATGATGGTTGGGAAAGGACGTCCCTTGTGCAGCAACTGTGTGGTTATAGGAGTGAATGAGCCCTCAGCTTGGGGAAAGTCTTCCCTCAGGGAAAGCTCCCACTAATGTCTGATGATAGGTTTGCCCTTCACAAGGATTTCCCTGATTTGTGGAGTGATGGAATAAGCAGTATTTATTAGCTTGTTGCCTCTCTCAGCTGCACTCTATTCACTAATCTCTACAGTTGTAATATTTTGCCACTCTGAGCCTCTAAAATCTTCTCAAGCATTTCAGAAAAGTCCCAGGTATTTTGAAACGTGACAAAACAACGTTTCAGAGAATCTCCCAAAAATCAGGTCAGTGAAAATAAAGGACTTAAAATCACACCAGTTGTTTATGGCATCATTATCATTTTCATCCCGCTACAATCGAGGTTATCCCCGTTGCGTGACCCCTTGTGACCAACCCAACATTTCCCAGCCTGGGGTTTCTCTATCAGCAGTGGCTCTCTGCACAATAGGTGGCGGTCTATGGAGAGCTTGCAGGTCATGTGCTACTAACTCCCCTTGTTTCCAGCTGCTAAAATGCATTTAAAGACAGCTAAAAATACATTAAATACTTTCCTAATGTTATTTTTCCATGTAAGCAACTGCTGTAGTCACCGCAGGAATGTTATTTGATCGCCAAGGGGAGGGGAAGTGGTCCACGAGACAATCTGTCTACTGGAGGTGATCTACAAAGCTAAAAAGAAATTGGGAATATGCCCTCTTATAACATCTTTATTAAGTAAGCAGAGAAAAAACAGAAGGACTTTTGCTGGCTTCTTTTGATGCCTCCTCTTGTCTCCCCACACACACCAGCCCAACACACACATGCACCAACACACACATGCACATCTCCACCCACTATTTAAGTTGGAAATCGAGATCTTGTCTACTCTGGAAGAAGTCACCAGTTGACAAGCAAAAAATTTTGGGACTGCATGTGTGGCTCTTCCCAGGTCCTGAGCAGCAGGCATACTGGTGCCTGGGATCTATCTGTAGCCTTCCTTGAAATCTCTCCCTTGCACTCAGCTGCTCCTGGCTCCAATATTACAGTACAGACTCCACCACTGTGAAGTCCCTTTCACAGACAGTGAAGTTATATGGTCACTGGAAGATGTCCCTGCAAAGATGCTGTCCCTAAGCAGACTGAGTTTCAATTCCCCGCAGGCGTCCTTGGCAAGATGAGGGCCCCTCTCAGTGGCATATCTCTTGGTAAGGGCTGCTTCTGCTTTACTGTGACGTGTCCATTATAGACAGTGATGAATCTCGACACAGACTCTAACCCGTGTTCAAATTGTAATTGCTGTTTCAAAAGGGAATACAAAATCTGAATGCAACACCACTAATGGATTAGAAAAGCATCTCGAGTCCCCAGGTTTAGGAGAAGGTTTGGTGTGGAAATGCCTTCAGGAGCCAGCGATGGTGCTAGTGTGATTAAAAAGGGAGAAAATGTGTCATAGAGAATATCCTGCAATCTTCTCCATTGTGCTGACAGAAGAAACACTCCGTGACTTAAAAAAACAAATAGTCACCAGGTCAAACTTGCTATTCTAACCAAACCCAACCCACACTACCTCATTGTCCCTTTCTGAACAGGTTCTAAAACTCCTGGGAAACAGGCAGTTTTGCTGAGAAAAGCTGTCCCAGAAAAAAATCTGTTACAACAAAGGAGGAGAAGGTGCCAAACTGTGGAATGATAGGGCAGTGCTTCTGAAATTATCCTTGTCAAATCAGCTGAGCTATGTCGCGTTCATTTTCTTGCATAACTGAAACACACTAAGAAATCCAAACAAATGTGCCTGAAAATCTGATAAACAGTTATTTATGGATCTTTTCTGTTTGTGAATAATGCTTGTCTTCCACGGGCTATGGCTCTGAATGGTCCAGCTTTATGTATTAAGTTTTTCACTCAGAATTTAATGGTATAAAATTATTCACAGTTTATATTTAAAATGCAAGCTGCAAACTCTATTATAATGTAAGTAATATCATAAGTGAATCAAAAGGAAATACTATTCACAGTAGTACTCTAGTGCCTGCTAAAGTCATAACTTTCAACCTACTGCATTTAAAAGTCAATCAAAACTTACACCAAAAAAAGAGGATTCAGCTTCCTGGATTCTACACATCTTTTTCTCCTCCTCCCCCAGTTCTGTTTCATATACTTTAGAGAACATTGATTTCTTTACAGACTTATCTTCTTTCCAGGAAAAATCAGGGTTTGCTTTTCACACAGCTTGCAATGCTGGACATTGATAGCCCCTTTCTACCACAGTCATGAAATACTTAGGAGGAACTGCTGAGATGTTAACTGACTCGGGCCCACCAACTAGCAAAGGTGGTCCAGCCTCGACCCAGCTGCTCAAGCAGGGCACCACATTATGCTCTCAAATCAAACACCATTTTCCCACTGCATTCTGCACTTAGGCCCCTTTTTCCTTCCTCTACCAGCTAATAACCAGGTAGCTTCTGGAGCTTTACCAGCTTCTGCAGGACTGCCCTCCCCTTTCCCTGACACTTCCCAGCACGGTGATGGATGAGAAGTGTTTGGTGGCTGCCTCAAAGGCTAATTTTTCAAACTGCACAAACCTTTACCCACATCATAAATTTTTAATAACTAGTTCCGAATTGTCAAAGAATAAATACGATAACAAACACCTAACATAGAGATAATTTGAAATAAACTTTGTTTATTGCCCCTTGGAACGTTTCATCGACAAGTCACAGCTGTGTGGGACCTCCATAAAAATGAGTCTGCCCTACTCATCTCCCTTCTGATTCGCAACAGGCCTGATCCAGAGACACTAATGGACTGTGCTTGACAGTTACAGAAACATATTCAATACACAGCCTAAAATATGGCTAGGAAAGAAATGAAAATATACTACAGCCTTCCTGGCAGATTCCATTTTTGTAATGGGTAGCTCACACCAATGGAGCTGATAAGCTCTCCCTCTCTCTTTGCATTACCAGCTTATTGGAATTTATGAGATAAAAGCATTTCCCCAAGTATTCTGTGTGGTCCACTGTCAGGTAGCTTGACATTCATGCCACTTCTACAAGGGTTGCCCAGAACAGATGAGAGACTCCTGTGCAGGGCAGGCACACACTTCCAGCCTGCCAGAAAAGCAGGGAGGCAGGAAAACACACCAAGGAAAAAAAAGAAATCTCAAATGTTGGTTATGGTTAGCTAAGGCTCACAGACCAAACAAATCACTGTCCCTAATGAATTTGTTTCAATGCATCTGCTTGTTTCAAGCTTCAGCATTGTAAATACCAAAGCAACAATGCGGTTTTTCTCTGATTACGGTGTCACATATATGATTAATCATCTTGACTCAGAGCATATTTTTTTAAAGCAATTGCAGGCTGGTTTAATGAACTCCTCTCCCACTGGCTTTTATAGACTAGTCATGATCAACATACCATTAAGATAAACCTCGCACGCCATCCCTCCCTTCTCTGACAGCTTGCCTTATTTGCCTCACAACAGTCAATATCCAATTAAGAGGCAAGGGATTTGATCGATACAGAAGGTAACAAACAATAAGACTTAAAAAGCTGGTAAATTCTACTCGTACTCTTTTTTTCTTTAATTCCCATCTTTGCGGTATATAAACAGTTCTGCACTTTGAATAAATGTGGATAAGGAGAAACAATGGGCAGGTGTGGTTGGGAAAGCTTTCCCTCAAGCAGGCTGTGTCTGCAAGAGGCTCCACAGCAATAACTGCTTGGCTGAGATCAGGGCAAGACAGGCAGGATCCTACTCTCTGTATTTTCTGTGGCCTTTAAAGGGTGAAAGCAGAAATCTCTCCCTGGTTTGGTGATGAGCGATGTGCCACTTGTGCCATTCACACAGGAAAATGGAGGGGCTGTAATATTATTAAAGTGATCATTTATGAGCAGGGTGAAGGGATGGCTGGTCTAGAGAGGGGGATAGAAAACAATAGGAACAGAGTGTATTTGGGAGAATGGGCAAGGAGAGGGTGAAGAGAAAGGAGAGAAGCTTTGATACAACCTTAATATCATCTCCCAGTCTTTCTGTCAATGATGAATGGCTGCAATAAAAAGCGGGATAGTGGCAGTTGTAAGTGGGACAAAAGGAAGATCTGGCTGGTGGTGAGGAGCATTCGTTACACTTCCCGATAGCCCAGCTGGAGGTCAAGGACTGAGGTCACAGTATCACCACTGCCTTTGGATCTAATACCAGGTACATACAGTACTTGTCCTTCCTCTCCCACCACCTTTTTCTTTGAGGCTTTTATTCTAAGTTTTACTTTCAAAGACATTTCTCAGAGTAATAGGCTGATACAGTCTGAATGAGGTAGCTCTCCTTTTCCAGGATTTTCATGCTTCTTTAAAGAAGAAGTCAGGACTATGGGGGATGCCACGCTCTCACTGACAAGCAGGACGTAATTCAAACACCTCTGAGCTTGCTCCCAATGCTGGCAGAAAGTCATTTCTGAATCACAGTGGTGTGCCTGTGTTTTCCACTGCCCGCTTCCCCTTTGTCACCTGGAGGGATTCCAGTAACATATTTCATGTCCAAAAGCAGGAAACTGTCTGTTCAAACTCATAAGAAAGTTCAGAGCACACAGATCTTTTCAGGCAATGGGAGGCAATCAACTATAATTTATCTTCCCAACTTGTCTTGGGATTTGAGAAGTCCCATTCTGAGTTTTCTCCCTTCTGTCACAATAAGACGAAATGTGCTGAAAAACAATTCTGTCTTCCCAGTTCCCTTCACTTCCATGGGGAGCAGTTGTGGGTAGATCCTTGGCCGGGTTTCTGAGCCTAAAGGAATCCACTTCTAACTATTCACAGCAGTCTACTTTAGAGATTTATCAGACTACACCTTTGTTTTCAACTCTGTGCATTGTTATTACAGAATACTAACAAAAATACTACTCTAACTCTTAAAGACAGGCTTAAAAATGGAGATGCTTCCACTAGGAAAAAACAGCAGGCAGAAACACACTCGCCATCCTTTTGTCTTCTGCCTTGACTCAAATGGCTAGGTTGCCACTTCCATCTCCAACCTGACCTGCCTGGCCCCTTACCACATGGCAGAGGCTTTCGTGCTTTGTTGTTCTGCCAGCCCTCCTATAATCCTGATTTGCTCTTTCCTACTTCTCACTTGCAGCTCCTGTCTTGAAAAGCATCCCCTGAGGCTGCACCAGACTCCTGCGTGCTCCCAGCCAGCACTGCTGTCTCCTCATGCATATACATGAGTATGTCCATGTCATCCCTAACATTTCAGGGTGGAACTATCAGCTTTTTTAACCTTCCATGGGTTTATTCCAGCCTCTCACGTGGTGTTTGTTCTCTTCTATAACTCCTACTTGCCCAACACCCCCAATAAATACTTAGCCAGTAACCTTCCTTATTTGGTGTCACCTCAAATCTATACCCACGGTGTGGCTGGGCCCACTGAAGTCCAGCTGGTGGCCTGTGCAGTAGGTCTGCTATCATAGGTCTGTCCTGTTTTCCTCAAAGACAGAGGAAGAAGAAAAGAGACAGAGCTAGGACATTCCTCTGCAAAGTGGGCACTATAGCTACAGAGACGGGAGCTGACGAAATCACACCCCCTGCACAGTGAGTGCCCCTGGCTCCTCCGTTCAAGGGCTGGGCCTGAAGCAGCCAGATGGGCTTTGCAATATTCAGAGAGTGAAATACTCTTGCTGCTTTTCCACTCCCAGGCTGTAAATCGAGCACTGACAGTGCAGAGATTCATCTATTTCATTTTGGGGCAGAGTCAAAATGACGTCTCTAAGTGGAGTCTGGAGAAACCTGTAGAAATGTGGCCTTTGGCCTTTCAGCCACAAGGCACAGATCTGCAGACTCACCACCATTTGACCAAAATGCAGAGGTCTTTATCGTGGCCACAGTCTCTTTAATGTAGGAGGCAGCAAGGCTTGGGGCAAAACGATGCTCTTATTACTACCAGTACACAGAAATACAAAAGCATCCAGCACAGAACCAGCCCTAAATAAAGACTCGAAGCACATTCTTACTCTACTGAATATTGCTGCTGTCTGAAAAACTTCACATCATTTTCTATTCCATATCTGATTCATCAAAACCCAAGACCCAACTCTCTTGCCTGCATCCAGACCGTTTTGCATTGAGTATCAGCTCTGCAAAGCACAGTCACGGTCCCGACCTGCGTTGTTTTCATTTGTGCACTTCTTCAAACTCTGCCTAGAGCTTCTCTAACGTGAAGAAAGTGCCTGCTTGCCCTTCATGAAGTCACCCGTAAAGCCAGGCTTAGGCAAAGGCCAGAGCTAGCAGGACAATCACTGGGCTAGTGACAGATGTTCAGTCTAATGTAAGATTGAGGCCAATAGACAGGAAAATCTGTTTCCCAGAACTACTAGCAGGAGGACCACTGTGGTGGCTGTCATCATCTTTTTTAGCAACAAGCTGGTCAGAGAGAAAAGAAGCTAAGGAAACCTCTTTTCTAAGAATAGAATTACAATTTAGATTAATTACATCTAACCATGTAATTAACGTTCATGTCAGTTTATTGCAGGCATCTCCACCATCGATGCTGTGAAATGCAACTTAGTGACTTTTTTTTGGTGGGGAACGGGATGGAACAACCATTTGTCTCACTTGCATTGTTTATATATAAATCATTAAATTGTTACTAATATTATTAATCTCATTATCCTAATTACACGTGTTCTGCCTTTTTACAGTAGCATTCCTTCCCGAATGAGACTACTTCACACATTTCCATTGTTCCTCCTTTAGAAACCTGCTGGGGAATCACTGGCATCAAAGAAAGGAGAAATGAGTATTGAGCAGGAGGAGCTGCACCATCAGCTCCTGAGCAGGAAGGGGAAACCCACGGGTGTTCTCTAACAACCTGCACACGGGCAGAACATTTCACATGGCGAGGGGTGAAGTTCAAATAAAACCACACCGCTCTAATCCTTTAAAATCAGCCAGGGTCTCTTTCTGAAAGTCTAGGTCATGTGCCTGGCACTGCGTCATATGGTGTCTCTCTTCCTCCATTTGTTTATTTGCTTCTGGCAGTTTTGGCAGTGAGGTATCGGAGTGAAATGCACACCACTCCATACATATGGTGGGAAGAATCTAGTGCATCAGTTGAATGCATACTGTACTGTATACACATTCTGTTTTATCTCTGAGCACAGCTGTGCTGTAAAAGCTTACAAAATGTGAAGCCTTCTGTGCAGCAAAAACATCGACAGGAGAAGCTGGCCTATAACTTATTAGGTTGTGACACAAGCCAAAAAAAGCTGGAGTTAAAGCTGACAACTCCTGGCATCGTGATGAAAAGCACAGTGGCTCAAGTTAAAGAGGGAGTGCCAGCCCTAACTTCGTGCTTTGGGCGTTTGCTGCTGTGGGTCACAACTAGCATCACTAGTTTGTTCTAGGACCATGGTTCCCAACCCTGGTGCGTGGCTTCCAGATAGTGACCGGCAACCAGACACTCCAATTGTCTCCCTGGAGCCCCACGGGGCTCGCAGGCAGCCTGTGCTAGGAAGGGATTCAAGGAGGGGGTGGGCAAGAGCCAAAAAGCAGTTGTGGTTCTTTTCCGTGCCCAGCACAGTAGTGTTCGAGCTGTGCTGGGTCCTGTGTCTCCTACTCCCCCAGCTCTTTGGACTGAAGGTAGTAGAAACATATGGTGGAAAACTCTCCTGCACTGGTTAGACCAGATGTCTCATAGATTTTTTTTTCCTACCACAACCAACAGGGATTCTTTATTTTAATCTGAGTAATAATGGTCACACTGCATCAAATCTAAAGTACCCTAGCCCAGGTTTGTCTCCAGCAATGGCCAGCATCACCCTCTTGAGCAAAGCTTGAGGAGCAATGGGCCACCAGACCTTCCACGGGTACTGCCTGCCTCAAGGGCAGTGGAAGTAGGAGTGTGAGAGGTTTGCTAATTGAGTTTGGCCTGTATGCCCACTGTTCCTGGATTTTTTTACATTTATCTTGCTGTGCAGTGCTGAGCTAGTTGAGATTGTAGTACATCTCCTTTCTTACCTACCGAGGGACTCCATATGTATGTGTAGGTAGAGGAAGTGTGTGGTGAGTAAGCAAAAGAGGAAAGCAAATCGCAAGGTAGGATGGCATTTTTAGGACGTAGAGGAACTGCCTAGATAAGAAAAGCCATGGCTGGAGACATCACGTTTCCTCCCTGATCCCATAGGAATGAGCTCCTTATGCAGCTGAGCGCTGGAGCTGTCAGGGCTGACCTTTGTGCTTCCCCTGCCTGCTGTGAGGGCTCCCCAGCCAGAGGAAGTCTGCAAGGAAATCCCTCCTGTCCATCCCCACGGTTGCATGAGATGATACCAGGTCCCAAAGTGGGCATTTGGCTCCAGCAGTTTCCTTGACAGCTACAGGTTGTGGAGAGCACATCCTCATGGCGGGAGAGCACCCCTGCATCCCACATACACTCAGCCAGAGCAATCACACTTTTCTGCTCCTCACCCAGACTTCCACCACATCCCTCAGCTGAGAGGGCCCTTCCCTCCTCCAACACAGTCATCACAGCATCTCCAAATCCAGCTGCTCCTCAGGGTTGCCCAGAAGACATCGGAGGAGTCCTGAAGCGAGGCGCTGGCTCTCAGCCCGCTCCCACTGCAGCCCTGCGCCCCTGGGGCTCCCCTGGAAGGACAACTGTCTTGCACAGTGCGTCACCACGGAGGACGAAATACAACCCCCAGCTAAGTTTAGCTTGTCTGCCTCATCTCATGGGAGCAGTTGCATGGCTCTGCCATCACCCCGTGTCTGCTGCCTTCTCCCTCAGCCCTGTGGGAGACTCCCTGCCTACTCCATGGCAAAGGGGAAGGGGGACACAGCTGTCACACTTTTGGGGGGCAGGCAGAAAAGAAACAACAATTTAAGGCTCAGCCAGACATTTAAAACCGAACCACGGCCTGCACTAAAGGAAATATTATCAGCAAAGTGTAATTAGAGGTTTGGAATTGCTCTTACATAAAATATTGGATAAGAAAGACTTATCCACTTTAAAAAGAAAAAAGATGAGAAGGAATATGATAGAAGTCTCTGTAGGCTGATGTAGTTTTGTTACCAAAAAGAAGTGGCTACTAACTACCCATTAACTATCCAGTGTTTCTCCCAGTGCAAAACTAGAGGTTCAATAAATGTGCAACAACAAATGAGACAATTGACTCTTTGCAGGACACGTCATCAAGCTGGGTGGTGTGCAGGCCAAAACTACACACGAATCTGGGAGGTGTGCAAGGCACTCGGGAAGGACACATTCATCAGCTGTTAACAGCAACAGTACAAGCAGTCCCACACTATAGTAGTCAAAAGAAACTGGTACAGACGTGGCCCCAGTGTAAAGACACGCAAGTGTGGCCTGCAGGCTCTAGGCCCTGGCTGGGGAAGTGGGAACTCTAAAGTAAGCCACGGAAATTAGCTGGGGCTATCATTTCCACGTTGAGGAAAAGGTAAATTAATTGTTTCTGAAACCTTTGAGAGACTTTTGGGTTGAATTTACCACGCACAGCAAGCACACCCGGTTACATTTCACATTGGCTGAGAGATGGAAGGGCAAAACACAAATGTGTATCTCCTGATGGTACTGGCTGTGGACCAGCTTTTCTTCTTATACATGCTCTAGGAAAGGTCTGTCGTTGAAAGGCTTTTGAAAGGAGGTCACAGCTTCTCTGGCCCTCCAGGTACCTGTTCACACCACAAAACATTTCTGGCTGTCTGCTGTTGTGAGAAAGAGCAGTGCTCTGGACGCTCAATAACCTTGAATATCTTGACTTGGGCCAAAATGAAACAACTGGATTTGAAACACCTAAATGTCCACATGGAAATGTGCAAATAAAATGAGGAGTGCAACAGAAATAAATTTCATTCTGATGACTTATTTTTCTTTCTTCTATTTTTTTCTGCATTTCTGAGCTCAATTACGTTGTTATCCAGGAAACCAACTTCGATTACACTCCTAGAGATACATGAAGTAACCAGAAGTGTCATCACTCTCAGGATGCCTTTCAGCAGGAGTTTAAATCTTTCTCTCCTGATCTAAGGAATGCAGAACTGCTCAGAGGAATCCAGACAATTACAAATGAGCATCCTAGGAAACACCACTACTGGAATGGGAGCTTGCTAAAGTGTTACCAACAAAACAGACACTTGCCCTATAACGCATGAGCAGGCAAGGAAAAGGCAATTATTTTATGAAATGATTATGTCTAGACCCTCAGTGGGGCCTTTAACATTTTCTTTACTAAAATTGGGATTAAAAATAATAAATCATAATAATAATTTTTTAAAACCACTACCAGCCTTGGCCACATTTTTAACAAACTTCAATACTACGATTTAACTATCTGTATCACCCAGCTCTTTCAAAATCACCTTCAATAGCTCCACTGGCTTCTGTGAGACCCCCAAATCCACAGTCTCTTGCTACTGTCACTCACATACCGGGATAACAGGTGGAATGGGGAACATTTATGCAGCTCTGGGACATGGAAGGGAGAATGTAGTAATGGATAAGAAGTAAAACCTTCTGGCCGTGCCAAGATGTGCCATTTTTCTCTTTAGATGGTTCTACCACTCCTGAGAATTAACTGAAAACTTTAAAGTCTACCCTTAGCATCCTAAAACTACAACTGAGTTGCTTGGCAAGAGGGTGGAGCTGCCACACATAGCTGAGGCTGGTCAAATGCTGTCAGAGCTCACATGAGTCTGTGTGTTTTTATTTTCTTTTTGAATCATTTTTCATCTTTCTTGAGCACCAAGTGCTGGCTGATGTATGAGGATCACTGCGGGAAGCAGAAGACTTTAAGAACAAAGCTGAAAGGGTTTTTTAAACCACCCTTGTTGGATCAGCTAGATCAGATCAACTTCAGGGGTTTTTTTCACATCCTTGCTCATCTCCCCACACACCAGGGAAGAGCTGTGTTATAGATTGACTTAAATGGAAACCAGAGGACTAGAAGGCCCACATCTAGGCCTCAGCAGGGAACAGACCTGGAATACTCACAATAAAATTGACAGAGTTAATGGCTGAATGGATTTAAGCAACAGCTGGAATCTGATGAGTCTAAAATCACTTCCTCTGCGAAAGCTGATCGGGAGAATAAATCTTTCATGGATTACATTCAATTAAGAGCTTTCACATCACTGAGAGGCAGCTAAAAATCCATGCACAATATATGCTAGAAACAACTGGGTTCCAGGTTCACCTGCTGAGGATGAAAGCTCAGATTTTCGGAGTTTCTCTGCCAGGGTGGGTATTGGCCAGTGGTGATTAATGTGAAAACATAACCACCACTTTTGGAAGTAGGGTGAACTCTGAACACCCCTCTGGGGGGATCTTCTCATGATAAAAAAGCACACAGCTCCTTTATACTCATTACGTCTGATATGCAGGGGATGGGATGATTTCTAAAAGCTGCCACTCAGCAAGAACAGCGGTGAATTTTTATGCCAGCTACTTTTAGCTGTGGAGCAGAAACCAGCAGAGTTGAGCCTGCCATGCACGCAAAGGCTTTCATTCCATGGGCTCCCAGGGTGCAGAAACTGCGGTGCTCCCAGCAAATCTGAAATAGCTCTCATGGTTGGAGATCAAGTCTCCACAGTGAAACTTCATGAAATGGCAAAGGCAAAGAAGCGAGTCCTGAGCTCCCGGAGCAAAACAAGTTGACGACTGACCGGAAAGACAGTACATCTCCTAGGCAAAGTGTTTAAATGTGACTGGTTTTATAGTGATAATATTTGAGATAAAGCACCGGCTAGATGTAGGATTCTTAGAATATCCAAGCTCGAAGAAAGGCAATTGTGGGTGTATTTTTATAAACTGTCTCACATACACCTGCTTTTTTGACACTGGATGCCTATAAAGTGACAGAAAAGTTGACATCCTGGTTTTGCTTTGTTGGGTTTTTGGGTTTGGGGTTTTTTTGAATTAGAAGGAAGATCATGTAAACGTGAGTGTGAAGAGAAAATCACAATGGTTCCTCTGGCCTTCCTAGCAATGAATAAGTAGCATTCCTCAAACCAGACCAAAACTACATCTTTCATTCTCATTTTTCATCAGAGGAAAATTTTAGGATGGACTGACTTCTCACAGAAATTTCCCATTAAAAGTATATCCCAACAGTAATTGACAGAAGGAGATTATGATGTGGGTTCTGGATTTACACAACAGTGCTGGAGCTGAGAGCCCATGCAATTCCCTCTCGTGAGGTCACTTGGGCTTGGATTCTCAGAAGACCTGGTGTAGGTTAAGCAAACAAAGCTCATTGTTTGCTTCTCTTCAGGGAAATCCATTGCTTAATTTTGTCCCATGCTTTTAGAAATCCCAGCCTTGGGGCAAGAAGCAAAGGAAGCATATTCCCTCACTCCACAGCTGTAATGATGACAGGACTAGCCGCCAATTCCCAGCTGCACCAGGACTGCTCAGGCGTGGTGCTCCCTCTGGGGCAGTGGGATGCTCTTCCGCTCTCTTTGTGGGTGCTCTGTGGGGGAAGAGGCTCATGTGGTGCAAAAGCACCCCCCCAGCTTGCCCTGCACCCCTGTGCCTGCTACAGCCATCAATCAGAAAGGAAAATAAAATGGCAGAAGTCCACCTTTTCCTGATACATGGCCATTTGGTGATGGGAAAAGCTGCTCCATGTGAACCTCTGGTCAAGCTGCAAATTCACCACAGATCTTCAGCTGTCAGCCGGCTAGTTCACAAACAATTACCTTAAACACTTGACCCGTGCCATGTCCCAAGTATCCATCAAGCAGCAGCTGCTGTCTGAGACCAGTCCTGCGGTACTGACACGAACTTGACTTGCTTTTTGACAGTCACTGCATCAGATACGCTCGGCTTTGTTCTTCATTACAACAGTAGCTTTCTGAGGGCAGACAGGGTTGTGCTTTTCTGTCTGTCTTAGAATATCAACCTGTGATTCAAAAATTAAGCTGTGCTCTTTCAGTGTTTTGTCACTCCTGGCAGTAAAAAATCTGCGTGTCAGGCTTTTTTGACCATTACCCTGATGATGCTGAGGTGAGAAGCCATCTAGTCGCTCTCTAGCCACACTAACAGGGACAAGATGAGTCTGAGTCAATACAGGGAGCATACAGGGCATGCAGAGTCTCTCTGTTAAACAATAAGGTGTCCTTTCTAAATAACCACTTTCTTAACTACAATCTCATTTTAAGCAGAGGTCACTGGCCTCTTGTCCTCCAAGGACTGAGTACCGTGATAAAAGCAGCACCAGGAAGGACACAGGATTAGAAACAGGAGGCAGGGAGCAAGGAGTTAGGAAGTTGAGAGGGTGTCCCTAAATCTCAGAAAATGCTCAGTTTCCCCAAACAAAAATCTACCATTTGGATCTTGAAATCTGAGACTCACAATAGGAACAGGAGATCCGTCAAACCAGCCGGGTTTTCTGCGACTCTGACAAGGAATTCAGTGCAACAGCTCGTGAAAACAGGTGGTGAGTGTCCAGTTCAGACTTGGAAGCAGCAGACTACTGTAAAATTCCCATCTTCCCACCCCTTGATTTAAGAATTTCCGTGTCAAAAGAAAACGGTCAGCTCAGCAAACAGACGGAACTTCGTTGTAAGTGCCTTGTCTTTTTAGTTACAATAGCTGTGAAATACACGATGCATCTTTAAGATTTTACAGTGCTGGTAATATAAAAGAATTGAAATATTTGCCATTATCTTATCAAAGTGTCAGGCCTGTAGCTTACAGGAATATTTTATGAATGGCAAACCAGAAAGTCTTGCTTTTTCACTCTTGGGTCACATTCACAGCAATGCAAGAGTAAAGAATAAGCCCCTCTCTCTCCTGAAGAATTGATTTGCTTCATTAAAAGCCAAGCCCTCTTTCTCTTGCCACTTGGAATCGCTGCTTTTGTATCCTTAAGTGAAATCATTAAAAAACGTGTCACACTGAGAAAGATGGGGTTTTCCCAGGTATCCCAGAAAATCACGGAGTACTACAAGTCAGTGCTACAAAATTACACTGCACCACTCCAACCATTTGTTTCTCTTCCCAAACAGAGCATCATTGTTCTTATTTAAAAAAATAATCCTCACAAAGCTGAAATAATTATTCAGCCCAAACAGCCCATAGCAAGTGAAACAGTCTTTAGACAGCTGTCATGGCTCAGTCTTCCGGAAGCTTTGATTTTAATGAAACACATTAAGGAAAGAAATTAACAGAAATTAACAGGAAAATATCATAATTTGTCTTGTTTCAGAAAGCTTGAATGGATACAAAGGGCTCTTTAACACGATGTGTTATGTGACCAGTCAAAACTCTCGGTGTCGCTGAGTCTCACATGCTGAGCTAAGTCCAAAGTTGCTTATGTTGCAGCTCCGCGGTTTGGTGCAGGGAAATGAAAATGTTACATGAAAATCCCCCGTCTTGGGGCGTTAAGGAGCCTGTCTCCTAGCACCTGTACTCTGTGTGCTCGTACAAGCATGCAGGAATGTTCAAGGTAATGAATACGCTACCTGTAAATATCTTAGAGTAATGAAAGATGAAGGGTAATAAACTCTCTGGAGAAGGGAACTACCTTATGCATAGTTCACGACAACTATTTTCTTTCTGCACTGCTCTTCAATGGAGGAGAAGAAAAAAACCAAGCACTTATCTGTTCGGATACATATTAGGTATCTAAGTTATCTCTAGTTTCCCTTTCAGAAGCACAGAAAGGAACACTTCACTGTGGTTTTTTATCTGAGTGGAACTGACAGAGGAGTGTGCAGAGCTGTAAGCAGCTCAGAAAAGCAGAGATAATAACACTGACATATCTTGCCTTAGTGTCCAGAGCCTCTCCTCTGGCACTTGCTGGCATGCTCTCCCTTGACCAAGCTGGCTACACCACTGCCTCATCCCAGCAGAGAGCCACGCACACCCTCCCACAACGTGGGATGGGCATCTCCTCAATGGAAGCAGCTGGGCTAAAATCCTGCCCTTCTGAAACCAATTGAATTTTACCTTTAGCTTGCAGAGGGGCCAGGATTTAGACTCCGGCGAGTTGTGAAAAGGAAAGGAACAGAGCATGTGTTCAGAGGGAAGCAGACTGGACAGCTGGAGAGCAAAAGAGGCATGGAAATCCACGGACTACAGCTATCAGTTAAAATTCTCCCTGAAGTCACTCCTTGCTCCTCCTCATGGGGAACGGGTTTTGCTGCAGATATGTGGGAGAAAACTACTAAGAATCTGTTGAAATCACACAAATAAAAGCATTCCCTGTTTGGCATATGCCCATTGCTGCTTGCAGTGGTAGTCAGCTCCCGAGGCAGAGTCATGTAATTTTGCCATCATATTACATATCTAGTGGCAATGCCAGACGAGTAACAGGGACACGGTTGCTAGCACAAATAACATCTCTAAATACATGTTAAAAGGCAATGTAGTACTTCAGGTGGTGGGGAAGACTTAGCTATATGGAATTTTTCTAGAAAGAGTTTTCTTCTGCTTTCTTCTGTTCACAGTAAGTGTCTGTGGCATAGAGGAAGTGCCAGGATCCATCGGGGCAGATACAGAGAGCAGGTATGACAATGGCAGGAGGGAGAGAAGGCAGGGGCAAAAGAGGGCAAGATTAATGAAAATGCTGCTGAAACGAGTAAGAAGTGTTGAGCCTTCAGACAAAGGAATGTTGGAGAAATAGGCAACAGCAGAATGACTCCCACCCAGTTTACATAAAGCCTGAATGATAACACGAGCCATAGAGGATAGGGCTTTGGAAAATGAGTCCTATCCAAATGGCTGCAAAACAAACTGTATCTGTCTAAACTGGACTCACATGGATCTTCCTTTATCCCAGCTGACTAGGAAATGTGCCCGCCCACTTGGAGTCAGATAATTCTCACCTGAAGTCTATCCAAAGCTGTGCACTGTTTCTAATCAAGAATACCAGCAACGTTCCTCATACTAACAGCTCCATGCCTAAAGCAATGGCCCACTTGTGAATACAGCTGTTCCCAAATAAATGGTGAATCTATTAAACTCGAGATAAACTGATGAGAATGACCAGAAATCAAACCCCACAGCCTACACAGTTCATAATATATACAAGCTGTAAACTTTTCCTTATTCTGTTAAACTTCTGGACTTCAAGATGTTGAGGAAAACTATTGAAACATGTCAGAAGAGAGAGTAAGTCCTTACAGTCCCTCAGACAATTTATTATATGCTTTTGTCTAGTAATGCCATGAGGATAGACTAGGATTAAATTAAACAAACTCTCTTGCAATGTAGGGAAATACCTGGATGGCCTCCAGGAGGTTATTTCTGCCCTAACCACTTCTATGTCAGAGCCATTTTAGGAATACAAATGAGTGGAGAGATTAGGGATGGATGAATCCCGGATGTCGGATTGCTGTAGGTTCCCCAGCTCATTCTGAACAATCAGTGGTGAATTCTTGCAAAAAGGAACCTCCTAAAATTATCTTCCTCTCACCTCTATTCCCTTCGCCCCGACTCTGAGAGGCCACCGCATTTCACCTCCATTGGCACTCCTTCTCATGCAGTACATCAGGCTGTTTACTTAGGCCTGAAGAGTCTCTTACGTGTCCTCTACCACACAAAAATATCACACATAAATTATTCAGAAGTACACGTTTTATCCATTCCTCTGGTTTAAAACCATGTAAGCCAAATGCTAATCACTTTACTGCCACTCAGCTCAGGCTTCCTACTGACTTCAGCCTGCCTACAAAGGGGCCAAAGATGACAGGAGTTTCCCAGATGTGGATGTTCAGCTGTAAGCCCCGTCACATTTCCTGGGACATAAGGTGTTCACAATACCTAGGAAAATCAAACTGGTATGATATGGCTTTTTACTCTTTGTGGTGAGCAGAACATGTTCCACCACAATACTTTTGCTATCTTGATTTGCTTTCTTTTATTCTGGCATGCAATACACTGTGCATTTATAACATCCATTCACAATAGTTATTTCAAAATTGCCTGCACTTCATCAACATTCCTTTTACAGCCTCCCTGTTTTGTATTCCACGGAGGGCAAATAAAATTTGTTCACCTTTTTATAAAGGAAGCCTGAAATCCACCCCCCTGCAGCCCTTTGCAGAACTTCTACTGCCCTATACCTCCAAAACCGAAACATTTTGTTCTTTACTCTCCAGTGCTTCTCTTTTTCTGGAATTTCTACCTCTAATCTGTGTGCTCCTGAAGTAACCACCCCAGCGGCAGCTCAGTGACCGTAGTTCAGAAGTGTCCCTACGAACCCTACAACTACCTGGAGAGAACAGTTCCTACAGGACTGCTCCGTCTCCTGCTTCGGGAAGAGGTCAGCACATCTCTCTTAAATACAGCTATGGACACAACTATGTACTGACCCACTTCTCTGCCTGCTCTCTCATCTGTGAATCCCACGGCAAGGCTGACCTGGAGAGGAACCCATATTTCCATTGCCACCTGCTCCTCCGTAACACTCGGAAAGGTCCTGTCTGTTCCCTGGGAAAAGCCAGAAACCCGTACCAAGAAACTTGTATCGAGAACGTAAAGCCCCTGTACATCAAAGCAAAGTCCTTCCCTTTCTATTTATATCAGAAACTTCCAAACAGCCACCTCAGCCTTTGCTGTCACTTTGGCTGTTACAGAAACGCCTGTCTTTTCCATTCAGACACATTTATTTTACGTAGCACAACAAGAAACCACAGTCAAAACTTTTCATTGCTCTAGTCTGAAAAACAAACCCTGCTTTTTCTTCTGCGTTATAAAGGAAGAAAAGCCTTGAGAACTTAGCAGGCAGGTTTGTTGATGAAGTACTTGAAATATGGAACAGCAAGCATCCTCATGATCCTTTTCATGAGTAGATTTGTGGGACATCTTTAAATTGTGGAAATAGCAGCATGTGGCCGCTGCACGTGCAATCTTCAGACCAGATTTTCCACCACTTTACTTCAGTTTTACAGTAACATAATTCAACCAATTTCTATGGGACTGCTCCATTGTAAAATTGGGTGATGCCATGGAGAATTTCTTTCCCGGTGTTCTTCTTGTCACTTACTGCAAAAATAGCAAGATCAACCATTCCACGAGAGGCAATTTTTCAGCGGGTTTTATACAGGCTGCAGCAGCCCATGACAATTTACAAGTCAAATGGAAACACTCCGAGCACCGTTTTTATTTATGCCTGGTAATCTGCATGTGTGTGTGTGTCCTGGATGCAGGCGATGTTGGTCAGTTCAGGGGAATTTCTGTGTGCTCACAGCCCCACATTACAGCTGGCACAAAGCTTGCTTCACCTCGGGAGACACGCTATGACCTAGCAGAGGCTCACTTTTGTCACTGACAATACTCTAGTGAACGGAGACTTCATTTCATGCCTAGACCCATCTCATATCGGAGCATCTGTGCCTCAGCACTGCCAAACATGTCCATGGTTTCTGAGGGGCTCGTCAGAGCCAGTTCAGCCTGGTGAATGTGTTTGCGCGCAGCGCTTCAGCGATACAGCACGTGCAGAAACCTGCTAGCTTTCTTCCATAATATTTGCAAATTCCCTAACAGTTGATTATTTATACATTAACCCACAGACTTCATTCCTTCCATCTCATACCCACCCGTTGTAGCTGTAGTGTTGTTGCCACTTGCTCTGTTAAGTACGAATTAATGCATCAGAAGCGTGTAATTTATGCGTGCTATTTTGTCAAGTCTGTATGGAATCTGCTTTGGAGAGGCAAGCTGCTCTGTACTCTGGGGCCAGAAAGATTATTAATTTCTTCTTTATTTATTTATTTTGTTCTCCCTTTGGTGCCATAGATCAAGGTAACTTCAGAGCAGTCACCAGCAAACCTCTGATGAGACTGAAACTGCATTGTTCCATGTTTTATGCCATTTCAGGTACAGACGATCCGTGCGTGCGCCGAAGTACGACACCGATAGAACAGAAGAAAACCCCAGCTGACAGGGATATTCAGGGAATGCCATTATTAGGGCAGCCAAAGGACCAAGGACAAAGGACTGATTTGCTAAGTTAGAATATGACTGTGCATTTCTAGGTTTTAAAACCGAGCGAGAGAACTGAACTGACTGCCTTTCCCAGGAAACAGTCTTAGAAGGCAGACAGCTTGTTCCACTTAAATGAGCCTTACTGCAATAATGGTATTACTCGGGAAATGAAGACACAACATATAGTCTTTTCTTAGTGGTTTACAATTCTCAGGTCAAGTGCTAATACATATTACAGAGCTCTCTCTGGCAAGTATTGTTAGAGCTGTCATTAAAGACCTCCAAAAGTCTTAGCTGTGCAATTGAAAATGTTTCCAAATCCTCTTATCCCAAACATAACAAATCTCGCTGTTGTAAAGTCTGATGTTTTGTAAATTTGATACCACTTGGCCTATTGAGGGGGCTGGAGAATGTTTTTGTGCAGTAACACAGATCTCCAGAAAAGGAATAATGCATCTCTGTGACAAGGGAATAACGCCTATCTCTGGGAAGGGATTTACGCAGACCGGTGCAAAAGGAAAATCAAAGACCACCTCCAGTATAGTCTGAAGATGATTCTAGGATTAAAAGGCACAATAATGCTACCTAATTACAGCTCCGCCTGGGTCATGCGCTATGCATAGCAGAAAGAAGCAAGATGGCAGATACCCTGGGTTATTTTAATTAATTTAATCATGTGACTAATTGGTCTCTGCTGGGTTTCTGTGGTAACTGCTTCCTAAGTGCTGATGGGCAATTGTGTTAAATGTAGCTTGGAAACTGCACGTAGGGTGCAGTGCCTTCTAGAGAGCAAAGGGAATCGTACAGCTGTGCGGGGAAGGTGCTCCTGCTGGGGCACTGATTATCTCCGAGCAGAATGTTTACAGCTGTACTGTCCTCTTTGCTCCTCTGCAAGCACGCTTCCCAGAGGAACACGCTTATTTGCAGAAAATGTGCTAGACTTTCTTCCTCTTGGGCGTGAAAGTAGATTTCCTGTAGGAATATGGGAAGGCACATGTACGCGGCACGGCACACGCTATTTGGAAACAAAGGGAGAGCAGCTAGAGAGCTGTGCGTGCAAAACTGAAATGACTCCTGCATGCGCAGTGTGAGGCCCTGGAAACCAGAACGTCTTCGTAGCGGTGGCTGCGTTCAAGGGTAAATCCATTACTGAGCCCTGCCACAAACAATGTGCAAAACTGGTTTGGGTTTTGTTTTTTTTCCAACTGCTCCTGCATCTCTTGTATTATTCATGAAATCCCTAAATCCACACGGGTCACAATTAGCATGGAGCACTGCAAAATGGCACAGAGCCGCCTTCGAAATTGGCAAACGTTGAGAATGACTTGTAAAAGTCATCCTTTGCTTCACGGGTTGGATTTCGGATCACCACGAACAAGGAGTTGTCATCCTGCTGGATCCGTGTCTCCTCACATGATTAATGTAACAGTAGGAATGGAAAGATGATTAATAATAGCAACCTACATTCCAGTAATCACAATTGCACATAAGAAATGACTGCTTAATGGGGTGGTAAGTTAAACCCCATATTAAGGGCACAGATTTAAAAACAGCTGAGAATCTTCTCGGCACCTTTCACCAAAAACATCCTACGAAAACATCTGTAAGGCAACACAAGCCATGCTGCAAATACAGAGCACAACAGGGAACGGTACCCACCATACCTTATCTCAACAGTGAAAATGCAGATATGGGTTAGGAAATGTAGGGAGACATAGCCAGAGAGAGGGTCAAAGTTTGGTAGTCGTACTGCGAAGGCTGGAAAGGTTCCGCTTAATAAAGCAAGGGAAAGGATAAGGAAGAATGGTGAAGGAGGAAAAATGGGCATTACCTCCCTGTCCTGGGCTACTAAAGAGTAATCACCTGTCCAGCCTAAGTGTGGCAGGTCTGGGCTTTATTTTATTTAATATGAATTTTATTTAATATAAATTAGTTTAAATTTACAATATCTTTTTTGCTTTATCAGCAAAAAGTGATAGTTGTAGATCACAAAATACACAACTACCTAATTCCTCATTTCTCCTGTTGAAATGCCACCGTTGGCTTGTAGCTTGGGATTCAGTTCTCATCCTCCTGACATCAGTGGAAATACTGCCCCTGATAGCCACAAGACCAAAATGCCTCCTTTACTTTGCAACTGGTGATCAGTACCTTACTGCATGTTCTGTTCTGCTATTTATATTGAGCTATTAAATCCTAAGTTCAAGGCTGAAGAAAGAAAAAGTTCAAAATAACCACGCTGGCAATTAAGCTGTCTTTAGGAAAGCAATTTTAGGAAACATCTTCCCAACTATGCAACGTGTTATAATAACTCTAGCTGTGTTCTTTGGAAAAGTTAGGCACAGAGAAGGTGCTACACACTACATCTTACACTGAAATGTCCAGATATAACGACTATCACTTTTATGGGATGACTGAAAGCGAGACAAAACCTTTTCATTTCAATAAGAATAATAAAAAAAACTTTCCAGTGACATTATAGCAAACCTATTGCTTCTCCAGACCCAGTAAGAACTAAATGGGGCTATAACAATTTCTACACTGGGCCAAAATGACACCTGATGTAAGGAGCACCATCGATTTTAATAAAGCTACGTCTGCTTACACCAGCTACGTGTTGGCCAGCCAAAGGGGACATGTCAATTTAGATTTGGATTATGTCACAGAGCCCTTCACGCTTGCTACGCCATCAGTGCAAGCACTCTGATTAGGAAGATGGGTCTCGCCATAGTGATCAGCCCATTTGTTCATCTCCTCTGGCAAATTGCAGCTGACAATGGCCAAAACCTGAAGGAGGGAGTGAAAGACATCCTAGAATCTATGCAGTTATGGGATGCATCTGGGGCTTACACTGGCAGGCGATACCTGTGAGGAATGAGGTTTGCTTCCCAGTGCTCTTTTCCTTGGCTAAGTTATACATTTTGCCAATAATCATCAGTTTCATCAATCCTAGGACTCTGCTATTTAATTTCAGGCCTGATTCGACTGCTACACTGGACAGGGCACTGCTGTCTGCTTCAGTGGCTTGCAGCTCAGGCCTGTAACTGCCATTTGTGATAGTTCAGTCTAAAAATGGGCAGTGCAGTTCTGAGAAGTCATACTGCCTGCTGAATCTGAGTGTGCTCTCCTTGTGTTCCTGTGGAAGCCAGAGATGGAAAATAGACAGAAGATGGTGTATGTGTTCTCTCTGCCAGTGCCAGCTTCGGCATTTCCTCCTGTTTGCTCATCCCAGCCTAGCCCGTCCCAAGCAAAGCAGCTCATTTCAGGCCACGGTTCCAAGTGCCAACACATAAATCCATTATGCACTGAAACTGCAAAAGGTGAAGGCTTCTTTCCAGCCTTCTCCATAGGCTTAACACCTTTGTATTTCCTAAATCATCTTTGACTCTGCTCACCCCTTAACCCTGCCCGTCCAAACTCCCTCCCAACCTTGCTGCTCCTTGCTCTCTCTTCATGTTTTGGCAGCCACCCAACTACTCTCCTCAACACCTCCACACTCCAAACCCCAGCAATGGCCATTCAACTACCATCACATCTGCACAGTCCTGCTTATTGCCCTTTACTTAGCTTCAGCCTCTTGTGCATCTTCACTCATTCCACTAAGAATTTATTTTTTTTTAAGTTGTTGTTTGTTTTTTTTTCCCCCTAGACATATTAACTTGCCTTTGTCAAAACACAAGTAATTTAGTTGGGTTTTTTTTCATTATTTCTAATTCCTCCAGAGAATCATTTTCTGTCCTGTCTGGTGTCTGCAGCTCCTCCTATTTTATTATCATCTGCAGAGTTTGTAAACTTGCTCTCTGTTCTCTCCTGGAGATCGTTAATGAAATATGAAACAAGACCAACCTCATGAAAGTCCCTCTGGCACTTCTCTATCCACAACCTGATATGCTGCTTTTTATCACCACCCCTTACTTTATTCCTTGAGCCTGCTTTCAGGCCACTTGACAGTGTTCATATCCAAAGTAATTTGAATTAATCTGAGGGTAAGATTTCATGAGATGCCATTTCAAGTGCTTTACTAAATTCCAAATCCATTAGAACTTCTAATTTGCCTCCCTCAGCTGATTTCTGTGCGTGCATGTACATACTAGCTGGGTTTGCTCAGCAAAACCTCTGTACTCCTCTTTTACTCCTTGCCCATATGGTGTAACTGCAGAAAATGGGGGTTTGCTCAGTGGGTTTCTACATCAAAGTATCTGCTTTTTGTTTAAAAATTCACTGTTTCTTTTTTTTTTTTCTGAAAACAACTATTTTTTTTTCTGTAGCAAACTGAATTAAAAACTTTTGTAGCACATATAAAAACATTCCTCAGCATTATAACGTAAGTTTTCTGTTGGCAGTAAACTCAGGTCCTTTGGAATGCAATCAGCTTCTTATTTAAATGTCCAACCTCATATGAAAATGAGGACCAAGGCACACTGCTGTGCCAAAACGCCTTCATTGTTTCCATGGAGGGCATCAAGCTACCCAGAGACATCAAATAACGCATCAAAAATAAACAAACGTATCCAGCAAATTGATCCTGAGTCTAAATAAGCTTATATTCCCCTAAATATCTTTGTCTAAAAGCTGTACTCATAAAACTTATATCCCAGCTGTTCTTTATAACATTACAACCTGCCTGGTCACGCCAAACTCAAAGTTACTTTATTCTGCCATTAAGCAAACCAAATAAAAATTACTTTGGAACTCCCAGCTTCATTTCCGATGCTCAAGAAGAAAGCAACCATCTTTTTTTTTCCTTTTTTTTTTTAACACCATACAAATTACTTCCAAATTTTCGGGAACAGTTGCTGGTTTTAATGATATATTGCAGATCCTTGTCAATATCTCTGCTGCTTCACACTTTTATTTCCTTAGGAACACTCAGCTGAGTACCATCTGCTCCTGGTGATTTACTGCTCTCGAGTTACTGAAGTTGCTCCATAACTTCCTCCTAAGAGACTTCAATTTCTGTTATAAGGCCACACTTTGATTTCCTGTGAGAAGTGGCCTTGGAACGGGAATTTCCTCATCATCCTCTGCAGTGAAGATGGATGTGGAAAAGTCAATTTAATTTTTCTGCTGTTCTGCTTTTTCAGAAGGGACCAGAGTCACAGCTGGGTGGCCAGTGGGTGCTGGGGACTTACAGGTGGCTTTTCATTTTTTACAGAAACACTTTTCCTACACCTTCTACAGCCTGTTGTATGTAAGCCTTTCAGATAATTTCCTTTCATTCCTCCACTTTTTCTCAAGGACTTTTGGTTATAGCAGACTTGATTGTATTTTAAAGTTTTTTGAAGGCTAAGTTTTGTCTTAAAAAAGCAAAACATTTGGTATTTCTGATACAAGTGTTCCTGAGACCCTGCTGGCATTCCCGTAGTTTAACAATCACACTTCCAATTCAGACAAAAAATGTTCTTTCCTCTCTTGCTGTGTGAAAAAACAGAGAATCAATAAGAAAACAGATCACATGCAGAATAATGAAGCTGCCTGTACACAACGTGCAGGCAAATCAGCACAGGGCCTGGTCTGGAGCTCCTGACAAGCAATGGGACATCCTCTACTGATGCGGATGGAATCTGGATCAGGACCAAAGGAAACACACACCAAAAAAGCAGAGGGAGTTTTTTGTCTCATCGTTCAATTACAGTAATCATAGGTGTTGTTTGTAACAGTAGTAGGTAACAAATTTTCCAGTAAAAGTGTGATTTTTAAGTTGACAGTGTCCCTTTAAGCTTATGCACTTCTTCACTTAACTATGCCAGATTTACTCTCCCCTTTCTACTTTCTCCTTGCTCAGAGGTATATGTACCATCTGTGCATCTAATATGGTGTTCTTAAATAGCCTCCAGAGGGATTCAATGCTTCTTTCTTCCCCTTTTTTTCCCAACTTTCTCTTGGTTAACCCTTTTCCTTGGTATTTTAGACCCGTTTCTTTCAGAGCTCTTGGACCTTCCTTTCTTTAGGGTGAAGCTGCCACCTCCCAGCATGGAAGTCAGGAGTAAGGCTACCTGTTCTCTTAATGCTTGTGCATTAGCCTAAAACTCAGTGAGGAGTTGCTTCATCAAAGCATTGATTTTGACAGATAGCTTCTGCAGAGGCAGGTATGAGACTGAACTGTTCAACAGTGGCCAAAGCTGACCATTTCTACATGGAATTATTCAAACCCACCTCCTTAGAAATAGCTAAATGTCAGCGTGCTGTTTAAATCTCTAGATAAAGCCTTTAAGATTTCTCTTTAGTTCTAGGAGCTCTTTTCCACCTGATCTAGTAGCACTATGCACCATGACTGTGAAAGCCTGGGGGCTAAATTAAAAATAGCAAGAGTGATTGGGCTTGAGTTGTCGTTTGGTTTCTAACTCATCAGGTTTCTCCTTTCCAAATTTAAGGGGAGGGCCACAGGCATATGGGACAGTGGGCTGCTGCATCCATCTATGGGATAGAGGGTAAATGAATGCAGTTGGCCACTGCTAACAGGGGAACTGAGTCCTTGATGGTCTCATACACTGCCCAGTAAAGCTGCACTGCTATCATACATCACTGAAGCTCCTTCCCCTCACAAAACACAGAAAAGAACGCAACAGAGGCAGAGTCTGGCCTCACTCTTCTTCTGCAGGAGAATAAATGAGCCAAACCCATCTGAAGCCATGTGTGCACACACACAGCACCCCTCCCACCCCCAAAGCCATCCCATACTTTAGGACTGTTGCTAAAAATTATTAAACGTATGAGTACATTTACTTTAGATACAAAACTGCATCCAGGCTGACAACTTGTAACATATGTTTACTTTCAGATCAATTTAAATTCAAATGCATGAGTTGTAAATGCTTGAGGTTTTGACGGAGTGCAGCCCATCGCTGATCTCAGCTGGCCAGCAAACAGTCTTTTATTACTGCAGAAACAATTTTCTACTGGAAAGATATTAGACATTTTCAGACTTTTGCCCTATAAAACCCATCTCGTTCCTCCAGCCAGCAAGCTTCACACTTGTGCATTGAGCATGGCTTGATATACAGTGAGAAGCTGGCTTTAGCTAACAATTCCCAGTAGTAGATTTTCCTGTTCATCCAGCAGTTTGTAAGTTATATCCATTTGGCCTCTCCTAGCTTCATTTAGACTCGCAAGGCCAGATTCAAGGTTAATGTGTACAAGGGTTTCTTCAGCGTTCCCATAAACCAGCAAATGTTTGCAGAGAAACCCAGAAAGTTCCCTACCTAGAAGGGGTCAAAAGGCATATAAAGTGATATTGTATATCTTGGTCTGATTAAGTTTCATCCTTGAATTTGTCCCAAGACTTCTACGTCTGATGTAAAGTCACAGTTTGGGAAGGTAAGAAATTAAATACAGAGCATCAGCTGACAAGAAATGTCACAACTCCACTGAGCTGCTGCCTCACCTGCACAAATTCATTCGCCACCAGCGAAGTGTGACAGTACCATGTGCTCCTGAGAAACTTTAGGACTAGAAATGACCTTCCACCTTCAGCTGGGCCCCTCAGGTTTTCCACTGCTGTCCACTGTGGTCCCTTGCCTGGGCAGAATTTCACCCCGGTAAAACTATGTAGTTGATTGCAATAACCCATACATCCTTTCAGGAGTGTGTACAGAGGGTGTCATTCATGGCCTTGTTCCTTTTCCAAACATATTTTTGAAAACCATATTTGCTTAGTTTTGTTTTTTAAATAAAAATATAGAGAGTGAAAAAAATACTCAAGCTCCTTTTTCAATATTTCCCTAAGTTAATAAGCTGACTGATAAGGGAACAGATGCATTAAGACAATAATTTATTCAAATGTCATGATATTTTTGAACAAACATTATTTAATATGCATTTCATTATTTGCCCAGCTCATATTAGTATCAATGATTGATGTGTTTGTTAGGAAAGGAAAAAGTGGCCTCAGATATAATCCGTGCAAATGAGATTAACTTTGGAGATCCACCATAAGTTTTCATCAGAATCAAGGCTGTTCTTGATGACCATTTGGTGTTGATCGTGTGGAAACCAAGCTAGAAAGTGCCTGATTTCACGTGAGGCCAAGGCAACACGAGCTAATGGAATGGAACCTCAACTGAGACACTGGATCAGAGGGGAGAGCAGCCTAGCCCACATAGGTTGGAGCCAAAGGGGTTCAGAGGTGAAGTTAGCACCCCTGTGTATTACATCTGCTCATTTTCTGAATGCATCATCATCACACATCTAGATTCTTTAATCAAAAATCCCTTGGTGGTAAAAAAAATGTCCTGGACACAGCCCATGAAGTCTATCTTGCCAAACTTCTTTAACGGAGCAAAATGTCTGTTCTTTCCCTCCTGTCTCCATCTGCCCTCTAAAAATTCATCCTAAGTGATTGAAGACTTCAGTAAAGCACCTTAGTAACCTCCAGAAAAATAGCTACTGGCCATTCTGTCCTCCTCAGCCACTCTGGTAGGCAGCAGCTTCTTC
This sequence comes from Chloroceryle aenea, assembly GCA_013399075.1. NCBI lineage: Eukaryota > Metazoa > Chordata > Aves > Coraciiformes > Cerylidae > Chloroceryle > Chloroceryle aenea. The sequence continues at coordinate 186,355 of VWZY01011204.1, forward strand.
CATATCTCTGACATCAAGATGCCATAACATCTATTTCAGTCCAAGTCCTTGGTCTATACTGCATACACCTAGCGTGCAAAAGCCTTAAAAGCATTTCTAGTCAAGTCTTAATGCAATTAGAGGTGTTTTGTTACAACGTCTGCATGCAAACAAAGCCTACTACTGGCAAGAAAGAGAGGTGCAATCAGTTAAGCTGCCCAGAATGGATGTGAGGACACTTTGCATAAACTGGTCTCTTTGTTTGATTCAAACGCCTGCCGTCCAAGAGGCAGCAGATTCTCAACTGTAATTGGCATATTCATCTTGATATAACCAAAGTAGCCAGAATGCAACACATGTAATGTGACATGGTTAAAATTAAAAGTGAACACGCCTTTTAATTGGATTGGATACCTGCTAGTAATACAGACAATGGGAATTTGATTCAAATTTATAGTATTAAATGGCAGCAGATGGACAGTAAAATGTCCATTGAGTTTCCAAACTGACGAGCACGCTGGCTTTGCCAGGTCCCTTCATTAAGTCACTGGTGGCATCAGTCAGGTGCTGATGCATTTCATCGTTAGAAATGTTAATACATTTTGCTTTGCTGTGGGTGAGCAGTGAGATATTCTGACTGATGGTCTCAGTAGGTTAATTTGGAATTTCATCTGCCTCCCGTAATCATGAAAAATCCTAGTTCTGGTTTAGGGAAGGAGTTTTATGAGATTTCTGGGTTTAGTATCCAGTAAGTAGATAGGCCAGCTGATGACAGCTAGACAATGACGCCAACTCTTCTCCTTTCTGACTGATGCCACCAATCTCTGTCAAAGCTCAGGATTTGCTTGATACCTCAGTGCCTGTTCGAGATTCTTACTCGCTGTCTGCAGCCTTCTACCCCCAAAAACTTTAAAAGCATCCTGTGAGGGAGGATATTTTCCTTTCCCCTCCTTCCCCAGATAGTTCCTCAAAGACATTTGCAATTGTGCCCCACGCTTGAACCGTTTCCTCTGCAGACTCAGCGTCTCATCTGCATTTACTCATCAGCACCCATTTTATCTCAACATAGCAATCATAGCTACGGAGTTGTTTGTCATCTTTTCTCCTTCTTTCAAGTGTTTGCAAGAAACCTTATTAACTGGCTGCTGTGGCAAATACACACATGCAGATGTGCACACACACACAGGCACACGTAAATACACGTGTGCACATTCTGCGCAGAGCCGCAGCAGGAGAAGTGACTTTGTGAACTGTTTATGAAGTCCCACTTCTCTACAGCTCTGCAGAAACAAATACAGGGGATTTTGTGCAAGCCTGGCAGGACACCTGCTCTAGACTGACCTTTCTGAACATCTAATTAATGTTAAGTTAAATCTCTAGAAGAAATAGGTTTTCTATTCAGAGCCCCACATGTTTCCAAACTTACTATGGCAAGATTGTTTGTACTGAGTTGCTTTAAGCAATCTTCCAAACTCCCATAAATGATCATCTCTTTAGAAATTAAATTCTGCAGGTGCATAAGAAAGAAGAAAGCAACTTTTACTTATTTTTTTTTCCCTCCATTAATCACTGAAATGACAGGGAGATTGTTAAATGTTTCTTATGCACTGTTAGGCTGCACAATTAAGTTTGAAATCAAGAGGAACTTTCTCTGACAACTCGCAGCAATAATTTTGGGGTAAATGATGGCTTCTGTTTCATCCCAGTTTGTGCTTGTATATACACGTCCATATTAATCACATAGTGCTATACATTAATTAACCATAAAAATACTCAGGCAGGAGTACTAAGACTTTGTGATGTTGTGTGCACTTTATCATCTTTAAATATAACTTGAAAAATGTAAGGAATTGTCTAGTGTAACAGAATGCTAAGGCTAAATAAATGCCTGTGACTTTGTGCAGCCCCATTTGACTGTTCACATTGATTCTTGCTACACAGATGAGATAAAAGAACATAAACCACGCTGTCTGCCTGTGCTGCCGACTCCCACACGGTCCTGCCTATCACTAGGGGAGAAAAGAGCCATCATCGTTTACATCTTCATGCTGCTAATTGGCAGATTACTTTTACTTTTTGATTTATGCCTTTTCTGCTTGTTAATATAAATTAAATTTGACTTTAGTGTAAACAAAAACATCTATCATCTTTTCTCCTGATTGGAAGGCAGTGCAAAATAGGAACAAGGTCGAGTATAAAATACCGTCTGACAACCTTGCAGGCACTTTGTCTCCAATGTCTTAGTTAAATCAAGTAAATAATCCTCTAATATATCTGTGAGCAGGGTCTATAACCTCCATGAATTCAGTCCTAATTCCAGATTTGGCTATTTGGTCGTAATAAACTTGCGTACTGACCCACTGAGTCAATAAACTTAATTTAAAAATTAATCTTTCTGGGTTGAAACTCACTGGGTCCAATTATGAATCCAATCATTCCTTTTAAGTTTAATATTCTAAAACTTGGTGGTCTAGTGCTTTTTTGCCCTTATGTGCCTCTTCGGTACTTAACTTTGTATCAGCTGGCCTATAAAATTAAATCTCTGTGGAAGGGAGCTTCAGAACAGCTCCAAATCTTAAATCTTCAATTACAAACATTAATATGAAATGCTCCCTTTTACTGAAATGCTTCCTTTTAATTGGTAGCATTATGCACAGCAGGTTAAAACCAGTAGTTTGATGTGTGTGTTTGACAATGCATAGTAGACCAAACAGAAGCAGGAATGCACATTTGGGTTATTTTAGTTTGTGGGTGTTGCTGGCATTTTTAGGATTTGTTTTCTAAATCAGATCCAGCCTAAATAATTCACTTTTTGCCTAATGGGGTAAGACCTCCAATATTTTCTCTATTTTTTTGCTGGTCATTTTGTTAAATTTTCACTCTGTGGGGAGACCCATTACAATTCCAAGCCACATATATTTCTCTTCTTGCAAGGCGGGATCGTTAATATGGATAATTTTAAATGGTCACGACCGCAGGATACCTGGGGTATGACGTGCATTTCTTACCAGAAGAGCAACTTACAACAGCACAAATCTTTTTCCTTACAACCCCCCCATCCCAGCTGTGATGCTCCCTGACAAACAGATGCAAAGGGTGCAGAGGGCCAGCTTCTTGGAGTGCAAATGGACATGATGCTGCTGGGACAACAGGCAGGAGGGACCGATGTGCACCTCTGACTGAACTGCTTGGGTTCAAACGAGGTACAGGCTTCTTGCAGTGTGTTCCTACTCTTGCTAAACCTACTGCAGGAAAGGGCTGGGAAGGAGTTAGAGGTTGGAAGCTGTCAGTGCCCAGCTAACCTGGCCTTTTGGAACACTTCCATTACTCTCCAGGGGCACTTGGAGGTGGTCTCATGCCCAGCTGAGACTCTGTGGGCACGCATCGCTTCAGCGTGCGTTTGCCCTGTGTATAGGAGAAGATTTTGTTATTAGGATGATGACAAAAGTCCCAATTTTGAACAGAGCAATTGGAATTCAGGGATGGATAATTCGCAGCATTACTCAGTAGCATTTTGAGACATTAATGATGACTTACTCTTTACTGTTCAAACATCATTTTAAGCAAGCACTTATTACTGCACGTCTTATCTAGGGGAGGGAAGGAGGGAAGGCTGCTTAACTCAATCCATTAGGAAATTCAAGCCTTAAATGAAGTGACCACAAAGTCCTATCAGCTCCCAGAAATGCAGCAGCTGTACATATTTAATGTAATACAAAACTACCTTGTGGCGGAGATCCGCTGTTTAAAACATACATAAGGCAGCTGAAACATGACTATTTTACTCCTCTGTTTGAAAAATGAGAAAGTGTAGAGTGGGCATAACTTCTCAAATACATAAATAAGCATTAGGCTCATGGAGAAGACAGGTACGCTGTTGGACCAGTAATAACAGATTAAAGGTCAGCAGTTAAATCTGAAACTGTTGCAGCCTTGCTCCTTTGATCTTGTTCCTCAGGACTCCACTCTATTACTAACAGGTGAAATGCAAAACAAGAACCACGAGGGTCTGCTGAATTCTGCTGTACCTGTCTTAATTTAAGGGCAGCATTTCCTAAATAAATTCCCCCAATCATCTAGTGCCATAAATACACATGCAAGGGGCTGCTCCAGATTTCCCCTGCTGGGTCAGATCCTGTGCGATTCCAGATTCCGTGGGTGCAAAGAGAGGAAGAAAATTTGACTCACTGGCTTAGCTTTGATGTGGAGCCAATGCAGCAACCAACATGTTATCAATTATATGTTATCTCAGCATGCTTTGCCAAGTCCTCCCATATGATGTTTTGTTAATTTGCAACTTCTTTAGTGAAGAATAGGACATTTCACTGGGATAGGATGGTACGTGAAAAGATCAGGGCATGTACTGTTATTTAGATATATATAAAATAATGAATGCAGAAGGCTTTCTGGGTGGAAATATTTGGGATCTTTTAGCTTCCAGAAGAAATGAACAGAGGTGTAGGAAAGGGAACTGGGGGGAAATGAGATGCTCTAATTCATCCTTTCTCATAATACAAGGACAAGGAAGCCTCCAACAAAGCACATGAGTAATAAACTAAAGGAATAAGTAAGGTAAAGAGAACTGACAGGTTGAATTCATGGCCACGATGAATCCTAATACTCAGGGATTAGCAGAAGGTTGAAGTACAACTATGCATTATGTTAACATGTATTCATTTTCATTTAGTAAGGGATCTAAACTTTCTGTTTCAGGATCTAAGCTGTAGATCAAAGAGAATCCACCATGAACTGGTTGTTCTTTCATCTGCATCCCCAAGGTTTTCTGAATTACCTGGTACTCATCACTGCTGTCCTCATGGGACCACCTAACTAGAATCACTGACAATGCCTCTTCCCCACGGAAATCTGTGACTACTTTTGTCACTAAATCTGTGACACGGGAGCATCAGCTGATGGTGATCAGGACCCTGTCACCCCAGAGCATCATACACATCATAAAGCCCAGTGAACTGGGTGTGCATAAAGCCCATGTGTGCACATACGCACACAGCCATCGGAGCTTATTTTCAAATGAGAAGCATCTGAGGTGCATATATCCCTCCTCTACACTTTTTTTTAGATAAAAATAATGTAAACACCACTCCTCACAGAAGACTCACGTGACTTTATCTTGCCTGTCTGCTCCTGTAGACATTATGAGCTTGATTCTCCTAGACTGGCACTGAAATTCCGCTCTGCTGATTTTTGCAATGTAATTCTTTAGGCATTTTTTTTCCCCTTTTTATTTTTTTTGGGCAGGATGACATGACCCAAATTTATAAAGGAGGGTAATTTGCTATAACATTGCATCTTGAATCTAATATCCCTATGTACTTATTTATTAATACCACAGATGTAAAAGAGGTGAATTCAGTTTGAACTTGACAAGGTTTGAATGTTCTGTAGCATGAGGGAAAATGGCAACATTTAGAAAACCAAAATGTAAAGGGTTTTGTGAATAATAAACATTTCTAAGACAATAAAAGCTACTCAAAGACTTACACTATTAAGCACCAAAAGGACACGGCTACTTTTTCAACAACTCAAAATGCTGGAGCGTTCCTTCGTTATTTTTCTTTAAATGACATATCACACATTCTGCTGCAGAAAACCAGCTGCTGAAGTAACCTACAGGGCATTTTCAGGCACTGTACTTCAGTGATTACAGCAATTTTTGTAGACATTCAATATTAGGATTGCATTCTAATTTTAGACAGAGTTAAATTTAAATTGAGTAGGAGGGGTTTTCACGCTACTCTAAATGTTCTGACATCGCTTACCCCAACCTAGAAACTGTACCATGTTTGAATTCTGCAGCACTCATAATTTATTAGTAATGATACACTTCAAAAAAATGAAACTAGAGCTCACTAGCAGCAGTGGGAAGATGTCCACTATCATGATGTGACCTAGATTTTGGCTTGGAAATAATCTACCCACTGGCCATGATCCCAACGCCATGGGACTTAGTGCTGCTGTCATATGCAACCCTCCTCTGCTCTGTTTCCATGCTCCTCTTAGTTGCATCTATGTAGCAAATAGCCTGAGACTGTAAGGCCACACTGGGACTCTTACATTAATGCTTATTAGTATTTTAATTCCCTGGCTCTCACAAAACCCAAGCATTGAGCTGAAGGGAACTGAAAGAAACAAGATTAGTAAAAGGCTGACAGTCCAACAGACAACACAGATGGAAAGTGGAAGGATGAGGTGAAACAGAGAAAACAAAAGAAAAGAGCTTTTATGAGATGCTAAATGAGACCCAGGCTGGACCTGATTAAAGCTATGTCTATGCAGGTCACATCTTTCCTTATTTCTCTTACCTTGTTTCTCTTGAAGTATGCTCTTCGGCAAGCTGCAAAGCACTTCTCACTGCAGAAGCATTTCACTTCACTTCCCATACTCAGGGAATACCGCTTGATTCCAACTTTCTGGCACCAGGCACACATTATTTGTACATTTGACACATCATCTTCTACAACAGAAATATAAGAACAATGTTTACATGAGACACAAACACCTTCCTCAGACATCTACACACTTATTCTTAGATACAACCAGCACTGGCTCATCTTATGTCTACCTTGCTCACTGTCTGAGAGCAGAACGGTGCACGCCTGTGATCACCAGCTTCATCCTCAGGCAGGTGCTGACCTGTGCCAGCCAGGCTTGGCAGATTGGAAAAGCTTCTAAGATGGCTGGAAAAGGTTATTAGCTTGAAAAATGGTGCATTGCTGAATAGCTCTGGAAAGCTGGGGAGTCTTTTTGCGTGTTTAAGAGTGCACAGCTCTTTATTAAACGAGTAACCAAGACTCGAGGCTTAATGAGTATTGCTGCTTTGTTCTTGGCACTTACAGTCTGTTGTAGGGAGCCCCTGAGATGTTGCTGTGATAAAACACACTCAGAAGGTACTGCACGAAGGCAGGTCTCTAATAAGAGCCCTCTTCTAACTAAGAAGGAACAAGAAATACTCCTTTTCTGTGCCAACGGAGCAGTCTCAGAAACACCGGCTCAAGCAAGAAGGAAGATGCGGCACCGTGCTAAATTCTGACAGATTATTTTCCAGTCATTATGCTTATCAGCAAATTTTAATTCAGGCAGAGTACCTGAGCCTCCTTCAAACTCTTCTCTAGCATGTGTTACGAATGTGGCATGTATGTTTTCTGCCATGTAAAAATCCCCAAGGCTTATGACTAAAGTGTGAGTGATATCCTTGTGTGGTCATCATTCCCAGCCCAGCTTCCCAGGCGGGGGCAGTGAATAGTTAAGACTCCTAAACAGATCAAGACAATGAGTTAGCAGGAATCTTCCTGACTTAAAACTCAGAATTCTTCAGTCCTTATGTCCAGTCTATGATACAGTGTGACCTTTCAGTTACAGACAGCAGCCATTGTCTAACTTCTGGAAAAAAAAATAAATAAAAATCCCCGAAGACTAATTGTTAAAGCAGTTCCTGGTCCATGAGCTGGGGAGAATTCATAGCTCAGAGAGTCTGTCATGCAGCCATCCCATTTCCCTATAAAGGATTTGTTTTTGAAGCTATGCTGTCATCGTTCTGTAAAATTATTGGCAAACTAATTTTTAGCAGAGTGATTTGGCTCCTTTCCCCACTATCATAACTCAGAACTACGTGCTGCATTTTATTCACCTTAACGGAATAAATATTGCCACTTTAATAACTTTTTTTCCTTCCACAAATTCTGTTAGGATTTATAGCCACAAATAAAATTGTACAATGTAAAATAATGACCTTTTCATTTTAATCAGACTGGGTACCTTTAAACATATATTTAAGGCTGAGTTATAACACAGATTTGTGTTTAATGTATTTTATCACTTACCCTGTAGAGTGAGATTTGCCAGCATTATAAACGCTTTCATAGACTGAACATCAAGGGAAATCTAAACAATTTGGCCAAAACTATCACTAGCCATCTATAGGGTCAAGAAGCCCACCCTTGAGCTGGCTGTAACCTCAGCTAGGCCCACGGGAGCATGGGGTGCTGTGAGTGAGGATGGTGTTGCAGTGTCATCACAGCTTTCTCTCCAGACCAGTCTTGGCCAGGATGCTAACTACTCCAGCACAGCCCGAGAGCTCTCCCTCTCATTTTTATCCTCAGCCATTTGAAGTAGTAAGCTTTTATCAAGCTGCCCTGATTCTGCTACTTTTGCACCATAATAAAACAATTCCTTACAGACTGAACTCACACCTTTGAATGTATCAGGACAACAGAAGATCCTGTGAACCAAAGGAAACAGATGGCAACCTCTTGTTTCAGATAACAGCACCATATATTCTCCTACTGATAAGAAGTATTTTATCTCTGGAAAATAGAAGATCTACCACTGATACCTTTCTAATAGCCTTCATTTCTGGTGAGAATAACTGTCATAAGTGAAAACAGAAAATTACAGAGCTGAGAGCTCACTGGCAAAGTAGGTGCTGGAGTAACTCTTTTTGAAGCAGGCTGGCTTTTTCGGGGCCCAGATTTTAAGGAGAAGCACAGAGCTCCAGCACTGGGATTCTCAGGGGCTTTCATGCGTGACTTCATAGGGAAACATCTCAGCTATTACTCAGCTCTGTTCACTGACACACACAAACTGTCTCCCATAGGTGATAGGAAAGACCATGCAATTGTCCATTTTCAATCACACAGCTTCCCAGCAGCAGCAATAACTGTTTACATGGAAAAGCTGCATTCCACACATCTCTGCAGGACAGTAACACTCAGTCCACCTCCTTCTGCCAAAAACTTCCTCTAAGATAGACCGAGGAGAGGAAGAGGGAGAAGGAAAGGGAGAGGGAGAGGCATTTACTCTGTCAAGTTGTTGTCTTCCCTGCCCTGGCCAGCAGAACTTCACCACTACCTCATGGGGAATCCTTGAAGCAGCATTGCTTCACTTGTGGTCCACGGATCTGACAGTCAATACAAATAGCAGAAAATGGCTACAGAAAAACTACTACTTCCAGCCACTGTCTGCACTTCCAGGAAGACAGCTGATATCCAGGAGGCATCATCAATATTAATCAAAATGTTCAGCATTTTGAAAGAAGGAAAGAAGAAAGAGATGGAAAGAGTCTGCCTAAACACAAAGACTTTCAATTATTTCTCTCTTCTACACCCTTCTTGCCCCAGTCATCAAAGAATGGTGACCTACAATATAATCCTTTTAATAGTAACAGTGCTAATAAAAATAGATGCCTCTTCCATTTAATATACTCAGGAACATTGCTACAAAAGGATTAGCTGAGTATGGCCACGTAAAGCAGCCAGGCAAGGGCAGTACTTCAGAAGGGTGTTTGAAGCATTAGCTTCCTGGAACAGTACTTAACTTAAGTCAGCTTTGTTCCCTCAAGTGTTGGTTTGTCCAAGTCAATTTTTGATGCAACCCTAACTTCTTGTAATGCAGTTTACCAGGTGAAACCAGAAAACATCCAGTATCACAGCACGACTTCCCGTCCTGCCCCATGGGAGGAAGACTTGCTTTCCAATCAAATCCTTTCTTTCAGCTTCAAGTAAAGTTAAGAACGTGGCAGAGAAAAGGCCCCATTCTTGGCAGAGGGTTATGCCCTGTGGCCTGTGGGTATGGATGACAGCTGAAGACAGTGATTAAGGTCCATACCTCATCGTGCATGCTCCTTCTTGACCCTTTTTGACACTGGTTGCACAAGACATCTGAGCAGAGGTTGTGAAAATAATTAACAGGGATGATTCATTCTGATGTACTAGGCTTAGTGACCAAAAAAGAGGACTGCAGCGTTAATGGAACAGTAACAGTCCACGTATTTCTACCATTACAATCCACAGCAGTGGGAAGCAATAACTAAAACTTGAAATTTTAAGACTATTTAAAACAAGAAAAATCAAAGCCTCAAGATTTCATTGATGCCTTTTGCTAAAAATAAACTGGAATAATCTGAAACCAGATATTCATATCTTCTATTCAAGATGAAATTCCTCTCACTTTTGCACAGAACTTAGCTTCATAAGGCCAAATTCTTTTAAAATCACTTTACCAGACTCTTGCCCTTCTTTCAGGGAAATGTATCAAATCCTCATCCCTAGAGCACTCAGCAAGGAGAGCCTTCTGCAATGAGAATTTCAAATCTAGTAGTTTGAGACTGCTTATCTGCCTCGAATCTTTATTCTAATCTTTTTCTGATTAGGTCTGCACTAAGAAAGCTTCTCCACAATAATTACATCGCTCTACTACATCAGCAATGTTCTCCTTTGCTCACAGACAAACTTTGGCTGCTAGTCTAGCTTAGCACATCCGCTTGAGCAACATGAGCTCATCCTGACAGCATGCCTATGTCCATCATGTGAGCTCTCGCTGAAGCAGCTCTTCTGATGAAGATCACTCACCATCACTTTCAGGACTCACATAGCTAGGCTGACACATGTTCATAAGGTACAAAAATAACATTTACAAGGCCTGGTACAGATCATTTTGAAGTGAAAGAAAATACTTTTTAACAACTGTATTTTTTTTGCTCTGTCTGGGCCTGCAATTTTATTACCTGCTCTTGCAATGTGCTTAGCATGTTCTCAGACCTGTCATGCTTACGACAGGTAGCGTGGGTACTCAGACAGGTGAGAGAAAGAGGAGCTGGCAACAGACACAACTGGCTAGTAACAGGAGTTTTCAGCAGAACATCTGTACCACTGCCTCTATAATTACACCAGGTAATAGACAGACATATTCCTTCGACACACAGTAGAAGATCTGAATTTCCAGCCTCTGCTTTTCTGCATTCTCAGCTTTTCATAGGGAGAGCTACTGTGGGAGTTCCAGTGCTGCTTTTCTGCCCCTGGGTTGTGTCATTACAGGTGGAAGAAGTACTCCCTGCACTCGCCGCACAGATACTGTTCAGATACATCTCCTTGTGGTTTTTAGCCTGTGTATTTTTCATAATGAACAATGCAATAAACACGGAGTGTTTGCAGTGTTAAATCATGTTCCCAAAGGGAGTAGTTTGTATAACAAGATAAAATTATCACATTATAATAACTAAATATGCATCAGTCTAAAGCATGCTTCAATTAATCATCAAAAGTTTGCACCGCCTCTTTAGGTCTTAATTAAGCAGAATGTTTGGGGTTTTTTTTTTCCTTTCCAATCAGTGTGAAGGAGCTGCAAAAAAATTGTTCCTCTTAAACCCAATGAGCAGCAGTTTACACTAATCGATCTTCCATGGAGCCATAATTTGGAGAGGTGGGGGGAAGAGAAGGAAGGCAACAAGTACAAGTGAGTAAATCCATCACATACAGCTCTGCCCCTGTATCTGAGCAAACCAGCAGGGCCTACAGAGTTTATCAGGATGATCCTAAAATCCCTACAAAGACAGAGTTAAATCTCGGTTCAATTTACTAGCTTTGAGGCCACAACATTCTGCTAAAGCCCTTCTGAACTAACAGATACCTATTTTCAATTTTAACTTCAGTTTCAAGAATTTGGGTGAAAATGAACAGAGCTACAACTCCAGTCTTGCAGGTTATGATGTTCCATGGGCATGTACTCCAAAACCTTGCTTTTCCACATTTCCTTGGAAGAAATTCCTCCGGAGTTACTCAACTCATTTTGCAAGAAGGAAATACAACTCCTGAAGGTGCCCAACTCCAGTACTGAAGAAGTCCTGTTGTGCAGAAGGAAGATCAGAAGGGCACGGGGTTTGGGATTAAGATCTCAGAGGGCACATCCCCTGGACTGAGAGAGCCTGTGTGAAACCTGTACCTGGGCTGCAGTTGTATCTGTGATCTGATACACAAAATATTTTGGCACCCCATCCCTCCTCAGTGTCTCCTCACTGCCCATCTCTTCCTGGCATGGAAGCTTCACCACAGCTATCAGAAGCCACGTCTCCCTGCTACTGTTTTCTTCTGTTTTCCTCCCTTTTTCTCTTTGCTGTGTCCCACCCCCCTCACACAGGCAGTTTGGATCCCAGAGTTGTTTGGGGGGAGCTAGAATAGCGCTTTATACCGTGCTGGGAACAGCGCTCAGTCCACTGCCACACATCTTTAAATATTTCAGCTGCTTTAACTACTACTTTCTAATGAAAAGCTGCAAAACTCCCTTTTTAAACACATTAGATCTCTACTTGACTCTAGCATCTGCAGCACTAACAATAAGAGCTCACTGTTTCCACTGGGATCTGCCAGCATTTCAGAACAGTTAATTCGGAACTCCCCGCCTGCCACTCCTGAAACCTCAGCTTGCCATTGAAGAAAACCAAGTAGCACATATTCAGATTTTTCATCCCAAAGCAGTTCCTGAGGTTGATGATCTCAAGCAAGGCAGAAGCACCACTGCAGTCGTTTTTCTTTCATCTGTGGTGCTTTCAATAATCTCCAAACTAAAAAATGACCAACTCCTGAGACATTGCTGCAGATCCATCCCCTTGCGATGGCACTTAAGTGCTGATCCTCTACATAGATGGGGTGAGTGACAAACTTAAGGTACAAGAAGTATCTTGGAAACAGTAATTATGAGAGTAAGATGAAGAAATAGGGCTCAGTCTAGAAAGCTTGCTGCAAGCATCGCTATGGAAAATACCTCCAGGGCTCTACAACGCGTTTCCTTTTAAGGACCAGTTGCTCCAAGTTCGCTACTCTGCCAATAGAGCAAAGTGTCCCAGCTCCTTTAAAAAAGTCATTTTGGGGAACCACAGCTTGCCTACATTTTGTGTGAGTGAGATGATGCACATTCTCATGCACAGTTCAGCAAGGACCAAATGCACAACGCAAACAAAAACTAATTTTTAGGCAGGTTTTAAACACACAAGCAAAAAAGTGCCCATTTCAGCTAATGGGGGGGAAACCCCTGTGTATTTTGAATATATGCTATTAAAGTACACGTGGATTTTGTGATTTTTCTTTTAATCATGAAGGAAACACTTGGCCCTCCAAGGAGAGCAAAAGACAGCAGGCTAGATGGGGCAAGCATCCTGGCAACCACTGGCATTTTAAAGCCCAGGCACTAATAACCCTATGATCAGTGTAAATTAGATGATGTCTCAAACTGAAAACAAGAGAAATAATCTGAAAAGTAGTGACTATAGGATTTGTTGTGGTGGTCTTTATTAGAGAGCTAAACCTACAGTTAGAGAAATTGTTATGCTGTTCAACAGCCAGAGTAGGATTCAGGAAATACTGAAACAAGATCCTGAGTGTAGTAATGAAAGTCTCCTCGATATATAGGCTTAATTAGAGCTGATAATATGGTCTTTATTTAAGGAAAACTGCCACTGCCTTCTGCCTGCAATCAGACTTCTTGCTAATGCAGTCATAGAACCAGTTCCTCGGTGAATTTAGACAGATGATCTTGGAATTCATTTTTACTGCCCTGCTAACTACCATTTAAAACATCTTTCGTGCTGCCAGGTTCCTCCAACACGATTTAAATATTGAGAGAGGCAGTTCCAGAGAGTTCGTGGGGCACGACTCTGCTTAATCCCACACTTTGCATCAGGTTACTCACGTGTACTTATATTTACAAAAAACTCCCATAAACTTTAATTCTAAAGTTATGCTAAGCTGCAAGACAGAAAAATCACTTGCTCCTTTCCATAACATACCTAATTGCTTATTTTTGTATTAGAATACGACAATTCCTTGCCAGCTTAGGTCACAGACCTATTTTATAAAGTAGTTGGCACTGGAAACACTTCTGTTCCTCCTTTAACACATTTTGTCTCACCAGACACAGTTTCTCCTGCCCGTTCCTCCTTCACTTTTACGAGTTTCCAATAACTTTTTGTATGACCCCAATAATTACCATCTGGAAATCACTGCACAGAATGTTATGTATAAAGACGATGATCTGTGGGTCGAAGGATTTAAATCCCCTTTCCTTTCCTAAACGAACATTATCTTGTCAAAACTCTGGGAGGGAGCATTATTTTTCCCATGTAGTACTTTCCCCCGTGGGGAAAGCTCAGTCAACTGCACGGTATCATCCTCTGCCTCCTCTTCCATGGCATCCCTTGGCAGTGACCTCCCCTCTCCGCACAGCACAGTAGGGAGCTGGTTCTTTGGGATGCTTAGAAGAGCAGACACACTCTGTGCATCGCTCGTACCCAGAAGGAGGCAGGAAAGGAAGGATTTTGCCAACACACGTACTCCAAGCTGTATCAGCTAGCAGTTGTACCTCCCCTACTGAGGCACTGCCATGGGGATCACAGGAGAAAGTAAACCAAAGAGCACTCTTTAAAAAACAGGGAAACAGAGACACCGTAGCCTCCAGCAGGTGCCAGGGGAAGGAGGCAGCATGTTCTCACCTGCATGGAAAGAATTTTTTGCATTCTTCTTTGACTAGTCTTGATTTTAGCCTTCCTTCATCCCATGTAACAACAGCCGTCCAAACTTGTCTGAGCGAAAGGGCAGGGTCACCTTAAGTGCCCTCTCAGATTTCCTCTATCACTCCAGGCTGCAGAACAGCAGTTAGGATGTTTGTGTGATGTGTACTACAGCCACATATCCTGCGCAGCTCTGGCGGGATTTTTATTTCTAGATCATTCCTGGCTATTTCACTTCTGTTCCTTGCTATTTCTATGTAATTTTTAATTGAAAAAATACATTCTCTTTACATTGCTAGGTAGAAAATGAGAATCTTCTAACACCACATGGAATTAATATCAGCAATGGCCTCACCCTGAAGATCACTGAGAATCTGCTGCCAGCACTAAATGTAGCTACCAGCCTGGTGGGCAAGGACAGTTATCAGCCATGAGGAGACTATGACACCAACCCTCTGGAGGCTGCATCGACTTCTTGTGTGCTTCCAGATGCAGGCTGGGTGGCTGGTGTTGGCCAGTAAAGTGCCTTTTGGTTTGGGCACTGCCCGAGTGTGCTCTGTCTGCCCGGTGGTGCCGATCAGCGGAGGGCTCTTGCAAACAGTCTCCAGATCAGAGTAACTGCCAGCCTTCTGGTGGAGGACTCCCACGACTGGGTCTGTATCACCCGCTGCCATCTAGGAACCCGAGTCAGTAGATGGTCAGTGCACCACCATGCCTTTAATTCAGTCTTTTGCAGGTGTAATTCTGGGGTACAGCAAGAAGAGGGTGCCTTTATTGGAGCTGTTTCTATTTGGCCAGGTAGCAGTTTAATGTCTTCCAGGATTATATAAGCAAATTTTTCCTTATTATTTCATTTGACTAAACCAGAAAGCTGAACAGCTTGCCGATAAAATTTTAGTCAGACTGCTCAAGATTATTTTATTTTCAGAAGAATAGTAACACTTCACTGTAAAACAAGTACAAGGGGGGAAAATGTACTGTTGTTAATTGTCCAAGGTTTTAGCCTGCTCAGACAAAATATCAATGCAGATAGTGCACTGTTCAAAGTCTTCCAGCACGTACAAGCAAGATCTAATCTGCTGAAAGCTTCAGTGACTGCTTCCTAGGCATAGTTCAGGTTCAGTAGTCCTTCCTCCTCCTCCTCGAGCTGGTAGCTGTTTTGATACCAGGAATCCTATCTGCCTCCCTGGAAACCTGTTTCCCTTGGCTTCCACACTCTGTCTTCCTCCAGTGCTCTTGCTGTCTCTTCAGCTGCTACATCGATGCACACTGCAGAGTATCCTTCCTATTTCTCCCCTCAGGCTCCTGTGAGCATCCCCCGTGTTCTGTTCTTCTCCCTCTTATCTGTATAGAATCTTATCTGCAAAAACTATTCAACTAATAATTCATTGTGACTGTTTCTTGGATCTGCTTATCCTCTTCAGACCACTGCTCTCCTGCCCAAATGAATAACGCAGCCTGTCTCTCTGACACTGTCTCTCTGACTGGTGCTGACCCTTCAGTTCCAGATCAATATGGCAAGAATTGAAGTCTTAATAATTCCTCCTTGAGTTCTCACTCCATATTATTTGCTCAGTAACAGTGGACTGCACCATGTTTTCTGTCCTTCAGGTTTGTGATTTAGGTATCATGCTCATCTGCGGGCACTCTCTTTTGAGCTGTATTTAAATCTTGTAGATTATTCTTCTGTATAATATCTGAAAGTTTTCCCCATCCATCCACAAAGTGTGGTCTCACCCCATTTCTCGGCATCTCAGTCACCACAGTGCATCACTGCCTGGTTTTCTCTCTGGCCTGTAATGTAACCTTGTCCTATGCACATCCACTTGAAATGTGCTGCAAAAATCACTTTCTCTGCCCAGCATTTTAACCTTGAAGCTTTCTCTTGGACTCTTTCTGCCTTTCCCTCCCGTCCCCTTTCTTCATTGATTAAGCTGAAAAAATATAAGCTGCTTCTGCTCTTGTGGCAGGTCACTCACAGCCCAGCCCATCTCTCCCTCATGTTGCAAATGGGGACTTTCAGCTTTAGCAATTAAGGATGTGAGTCTTTTCCATTTGCCTCCTCGACTCGAAGAAGCACCTTTGTGCTGTTTCCAAAGCCATCCCCTGTGCTTGTGAGGGGCTCCAAGAAACCATCCCCAGAGTTGCTCTTGTCTGGCTTTCTATCACTCTGAAGTTTTCAGCTTTGATGCAGTGCCCACAAAACGGTGTCAAAGTGCAGTGCCAAGACCACTGCCTCACACGCTGGCTCTCCTGGCTCCTTTGTACTCCCTTTTCTACTTGTATTCACCAGTTGTTTCTTGCCAGGCTCTTCTGGGTGATCATGACTAGGGCACCTACGCCCTAAGATAAAACAAAACTATTACTACCATTCCTTATTGCAAATCCCACAACGGTTGTGCTTCTCCTCCCCTCTGGTCCTCCCAAACTTTGCTCTCTAAAACAAAGCTGAGCTAAATATGCTCATCTGCTCAGAAGTCCTGATAATCTAGAGCTCATTACTGATCACGGGATAAAGTCAGAGGAGGCAGAGATTATGCTTTCATATCCCCTGTACACAAGTAAAACAACAATATTCATTATGAATTAATGAATTAAAACCCTAAAGTTGGAAAATACTTATGAAAAGCCCCCTCTGCACGTTATCCTTTGCAGCACATTTGAACACGGGCTCACAGGCGGTAGATGGACGGGCGAAGAACAGAAGGCAGTTGACTTGGCCGAGGTTCCCCCGTGTCCACTTAACTACTGTTGCAGTAATTTGTTTTTTCTACTTCATAGTTCCATCTCCTCCTGCTTGTTTGATGTCATAAAAATACAGCGACTGTGGCAGTTTGCACAATGCATGTTATAGCCTTGTGTTCACGTACCACAAATTCAGCATTCTGGATTCATTCGTGACTCAGACTGGAGGAGAAAATAGCTTGGGATGGCACGAGCGCTTGATTAAAGCTTTAGGGCCAAATCAACAACAGCTGAAGATCCAGCCCATATGGCCCGAGATCTTTAGCTGTGTAAAGGCAGCAGGAATGGGCCCAAATAGCTTTGGTAATTAGCAAATATCGTATAAAATAGATGAAAAGTCTTTGGCAGGGAATGCATATTGGGTACCATTTGAAAATTGTTCATAGCTTATTAGTATACTTCTTTAGAGATAAAACTCAATGGCGTAAAAATCATTTGGGAGGGGCAACTGCAGTCTGTCACGTGACTGCCAACAGGCAAGCGCTTTCTTGGGTGGATGGGTACTTTACAGTTACCTTTCCAATGGACTGCTAGCCTAGCTGGCTATCTAACATCTGGGACCTGATCCTACAAGCTGTTCTGCCTCTGCAGAAGCGTCCCCAGACCTGCCGAGGGCTCTTGAGCCAAGCTGCCTCCCTGTGTGTGGAGAGCTACCCTACCTGGGTAGGTATTGCAGGTCGCCCTGTATTCCTCGGTGCCCTGGTCACCAAGAATACCCAGAACAACACACAGGGGCATCTGTGGAAGCAGGACTGAGCCTGCTCCTAGCTAAATTCACCAATTTTTTCACCATGTATAGCAGTAAACAATTAACACAGCAATTAATCATCCTGGTGCAGCTTTAAGAGTTACTTTCACAGGCTATGGTAAGTAGCATGCAGTGTGGAATAAATCACTTTTCGTGCAAACTCTGAGGGATGCAACGCTCTAAAACCACTCCTGATAATAAAGAATCTAACGAAGATGTAAAACATCTCAGTGCAGTCTCCCAGGTAGAGTCAAGATCATATTAAGCCCTCAAGAGACAACGGTCAGGGATTTCAGTGCGAATCAAGAGGCAGTTTTCCCAGGATGAGCTGGTTAAACTGATATAAAGATACCATATTGATTTGATGGCTTTGTCTCTTTCGCCATTTCCTTCGTGGACCCTATTTTTAAGTTAATCATCTTATTTAAAGGCTTTATCCATCAGAACAAATTCTTTTCTTTTTCTCCCAAAAGCAGATGTTGTTGAAGTGCTTAGCACGCCGAGTGTTACAACAGCTCAAGTCTGTTGTTGCATTTGCAGAAGTTTCTCAAGAATACTAACAAACCAAGTCACTCTCACACTCCATCTTCAAGTTCCCTGTGACTGGTTTTGAAACACTTTGAAACCAGCCCTCTTACTAAGATGCCATCATCTAGCAATCACAGGACATGCCAATGACAGCAACTACTTTAAAAGTTCATTAGCATTTACCTGCTGGTGGCTTTATGAAAGGTGGTGGAATTAATGGGACAATAATAGGTACATTCCCATGATCCTTCGACCCTGCTGGTGAGTCTGAAAGTCCATTTCCTGTGGCAAGCCCTGGGTAGCTTGGGTTTATATTGTATGGTGAAATAACACTGTCCTCAGGTAATTTCGGTTTTGGCAAAGAATTTTCTGTAAAACACAAAGAACACATTGTACAGTATGATAAATATATTTCTTAAATGCCCTTGCATTCTTTTACCAAGCTTTTGATTAAATTACTCTAATGCAAGAAGACTGCACGAAAAAAAAAAATAGGTATTTTACCTTTAAAAAATGGACACTTTCCAGTATTCTTCAGAAATACTCATTTTTTTAAGTCAAACCCACACTTCTCTTTTTTATTCTTTTAAAAAAGGTGGGATTATTTTGTCAGGCATATTCTTCCTATGATTCAATCAACCACACCCTGTACCTGCCCTTCTGCTGTTTGCATGGTGATCACACTCAGTGTACTGAGACTTCACCGATGCGAGAAGCACGAACTTGAAAGAATTCCTAATTCTCTACCAATAATATGAGTAGTAGTAACAGTAAGGATTTAAAGAAGGGAACAAAATATTGACATTACGGTGAAGTGTGCATGGAATGATGACAGTTATTATTCTAATTCTTTAATCCCAAATCACCTCAGGATTCTTATTCACAGGAATTTCTCTAATCGCCTCAGTTAGCTATGGGGCAGGACTTAATTCTTACAATTCCTCTCCTGTCACCTCTCAGGAAAAGAAATACACTTTTTTTCGTTCCCATAGAGTGCATACACCCAAAATTTCTACCTGTCACAGGTATTTGACATCTTTGGTACATAAAACATGGGATTTGTAACATGTGTCTATAAAAAAGTAGGTCACAAATTTTATTAGGCATAGAATAGAGCCACAAGTCATTCAATAAAAGATCTACTTACTAAAACATAAATAAATGAATCATGTTGCTACAGAGGAACAAGTTTCTTCAAGGGTGGCTTAATGACATTGTGTTTTCAGTGAAAAATAATTATTGATCATCAATGTCACTATAGAACTAACAAGCTGCAAACACTCAATTTCAACACGATTAGGTTGTTTCATTTTATCTCTAATTTTTCCACCTTTTTTATAGCCATGTCTCCTTCAGAACTGGTCTCCCTGGTATCAGTACTCCCTGCAGCACTCACTGAACACAGTGCTGCTGTTAAAAAAAAGCCCCACTGCCTGCCACACATGCAGTGAAAGCGGCAGCCCCTGCAGCAGCAGCTGCAATTTCCTCTCTTTGCCTCACCCTCGAGGAACTCTTGTTGGGTAAGCCCAGGAGCAGCAATTTCTTACTCTTCACTCTGATGACAAGTCCCTACCCATCCCCTGTGACTGAGGAGTGAGAAGGCAGCAAGTGAACAGCTGAACCAAGAGCAGATCCCATCCTTCACTTTTTGAAAGATGTGAAGGATGATCCACAAAGATCCAGCTCTGTCCCAAATAAATTCCACCCCTGGAGAACCTGAGCACTTGCAGAAGATAGTATAGATACAAACACGGCTGAGGACCCTTCCGTAAATGTTCACGCTCATTCCCACACACACTGTGAATATTCCAGCCCCCAATCTTTCAGCATTTTAAAAAGCCAAGGGCCCCAAAGCCTTAGTTTTGAAAGCAAAAGGGTTCCTTAAAGCCACGCTGCTAAGAAACTGTTCCCTCTCGTGACCAGTTGTGAAGGGTTTATTGGTACCACAGGTAGATGGCTTTCGGCAAACTCACAAAAGGCATTATTTGTGAGGATGTATTAGTAAGAGCCTACCAAAGGCAATTTTCTTAAGTGATTTTCCTGGGGCCCTATTGGCTTCCGGGTACTACCAGGCACTCTCCGATATTTTAACGTAAACGACCACAAAGCAAGCAGCAGAACTCGCTTCCCAATCCACCCCAATTCAGACAGGTTGAGATATTAATCCTCCTTTGCATGAGCACAGAAACATGAAGTCTCATTACCTTTGAGAACAGAAATGTGCTGGCGGCTTTCCCCATCTGCCGAGTAGTTCCTGAATTCAATATCTTCTCCGTCTTTCAGTTCAACCTTATCATAACCATACCAGCCAAGGAGCTCATTCATAGTGTTTTCTGCAAAGTTCTGAAAGAGAAAAATTACCTACTTATTTACGTAATCAATAAGCTTTTTGAAGGAAGGGAGGACTGCATAAATCGAACTGTATCTGTGCTACACGAGCAAGTGTCAGGTTTGGCCCACCTCCTGCAAGACTAATGTTTGTTTCATAAGTCAAGTGCATAAGTGTAATGCATTTAAATCTCCAACTGGCACATGCAATTATGACAGAGGCTCATATGTCTGCAATTTAAAGAAAATGAAAAGGAGAGTTATTTATGACTTTTGCTCTGGCATTCAATGTCAGAAATATTTTAACATACATTTGTCACACAAGCTTGTCTGTGTTGCCATAAAATATTTAAGAGTGCAGCAAGAGAATAACAGAAAACCAGCAGTTAATCAATCTTACTGCAGTACAGTCTTTTCAGATAGAGCAGGTCACTGACACAATTACAGTTCCTTGAGGTGCCCATGAACCAAATCAAGTAAAATCACAGCGAAGGCATTTTTCCTGGGAGTTACGAGCCCTTGTATAGTCAAACTGCTTAAAAACTCTTCACCATGAGTGCATTTTACCATAACATTTCGTACAAACATCTCCTCTATTTGCTTAAGAAAACCTTTCTCAGTTTTGCCGTATTTATTCTCGAACCAATTTCCAAGCAGCCGTGTGGCTGCATGTTATGTTTGTATGGCAATGCAAAATATGGAACATGACTGTCATAACTCTCAAATTCTATTAAAAACAGGGCCTCTAGGTCATGTGGCAAAAATATTTCTGTAGCAAATGCTCATTACTGGGCCAGGAGACTTAGTGGAGTAAGTTAAGAAATCTGCAGCCAGGCAACAAAGCTTTCTGAAACCAAATAGTGTCGTGGAGCTCGACAGCTTATGGGTCTAGGAGACTACCAAAGGAAATCAGCTAATGAATTATTGCGATGGTAAAGATCGGTTTAAAGTGGTACGACAGCTATAAAATGAAACAAAAAAGCCACACACAAAGCCTTTCTGTTTGGTCTCCATAGTTTTTTTATTAAACAAATTCCAAACTTTATTTTCCCTGTAAGATCTTGCCATCTGAAATAAGGCTCCTGATAAGCACCATCTCCTGGGACTCCGGCTACCAGCAAAGGAATAAGGAAAATACGACACCAATTTGAAATAAATGGTACGTGTCAAATTTGCAGGTTGTTAAGATTTTGACTAGTAACTGCTCTAGCTTTATTTTTGAGTGGGAGCAAGTCTAATGATAGAACACAGCAATTTTCCAGTCATTTAAATAAATAAATAAAATTAATCAGATGATAATTGATTCCGAAGCCAAAGCTACAGCAGGCACTCTGCCCCAGAACACCAGAGCGCTGCACTGCTGCTGGCTCATTCATCACACCAGATTGCATAGGTGTTGCTGTCACTCAAGGAGCGCTGTAAAACAGCTATAAGCAATAAACACAAGTCATTTGTACTCTTCCAGGAATAACATCTGTGCAATTGTGCTACAGACACAAATTTCAGGAAAAGGAAAACTGAAACAAAACCCTGCAGCAGACCTCTGGAGCATCAGTTTCCTTTTGGGTTTTGTTGGGTTTTTCCCCCTTTGTTTTCACTTGACCTCCTGCTGGAGATCTCGATTCCACCGCTGGCCTGTGCAGCCCCGGACTGACGGAATACGCTGCATCGTTCCACCTCTACCTCTAGTGTCAGTGTTAGAAGGATGACAGCCCGTTACTTCTCTACTATGTCACTACTACAGTTTGCAACAATGAGTACAATGCAGTGTAATGTGGCTAACACCTACACTCACTTCTAAAATACATATTTAAACTCTCATCTGAACGATGCGGTGTTGTAGGTGCTTTAAATACTAGCAAAACGGGGAGGTTTTGCTACATTTTTGGTTGGTTGGTTTTTAGCTTTTTTAAAAAATTAAAAAATAAACCACTTCTCTCTCCCACCAAAAGTCCCAGTGCACCAACCCTGTCTCTAACCCATGGGAATCCAACAACAAAATGACCTGGAGATGAGGAGTGGAGCTCGCCACCACAGCTCACCCAGAATGACCTGAGGGGGTCCGTGGAGGACCAAAGGCAAGCTCTGCCAGCTTCTCTTGCTTTGCTAAATTTCAAGCATGGAGATGCAGCCCTAGAGACTAATCCAGCAAGGTAGAGACCAATTGACAAAGTCTTCCTAACTTAAACCCCATGCAACCAAATTAATTGAGTAGCTCTAAATTTGCCTCCTGTGGATGCTTTGTGTTTTATGTGCACTGTTGATCAACTCAGGCAATGAGTAATTTCTAACTACTTGACAAGGAATATGTAGTAAGGCTGTGTATATGTTTCTTTTTTTCCCGAAAATTCATACATGTATGGGTCTTCAGAATCTAGTCAAGGGGACAGTTGGGTTTGTAATGGCTTCAAGTCTCATTTTTACTACCTACGATGAGTGACGCATGAACACTCGTCATGACAAAAAATGGATTTGATTTTGAAATTATCCATCATCAAGTCTCGACTCTTGAAAAAAAAAAAAAAAAATCACTGGAGTCTTTCCTGCTCACTTTGGTGAGAGCACAGTGAGGGTCTATACGAGCTGTAACAAAAGTAAGCACCATTTTAACACCATGGTTTCTCAGGATACTTGAATTTAAAAAACCAACCAAACAAACAAAAAAACACCAAACAACCAATAATTAAGCCATTCTCCTTCATAATTTATCTCACCAGTTACAGTGATGCTGATCACTTTTAATACTATTCTGTCGGTGGCTGCTGGCCAGGGCTTCATTACCCCGCACTTTACACACAGCAGATAGAGAGGATGATCCCATCCTTAGCAAGCTGGTAGGCAAAGGTGAGAAACGTTTTCTTCCATGGTAACTCTTCACACATATATGGGCATCCACAGAACTACATCATCTGCCCTTGGACTCCTGACTACAGTAGCCATCTGCAGCAATGTTAACATCCTGCCAGCTGAGATGATGGTCACACAGGTCATGTCCTTGCTGAAGCCACTGCTCTGAAGCTGACCACTATTATTTCATTGTTTTCATGTATTCTCCCTTCTTCCATCTCAACAGCAGGCCAAATCTACGTGGACTCAAGCTATGGTAACAAGATGAGGCTGGTAAAGACCAGTGTGGTGGCAACAGTCAAAAGCCAAATGATGAAATGAAAGGAAACAAGACAATTTTTCTCTGTGTGAATGCAGGGGGTGAAAAATAAATAAATGAATGAGGATAAAAAAGGCCTTTTCTTGATGAATTTAAGGAATGAAGCAAGTCAATGAACACACCCCCTGCACACACAGAGCAGAACCTCACTGGAAGATGCACAAGCTTCAAAGGCTTGGTGAAAGGAAGGGTGAAGATTGTAACAAAGGTGCTTGAGAAAAGCAAGAATGTAGGACCTGAGGTTGCAGAGGGAGAGCAGGAGCAGCAGTAATGAAGCAGGCTAGACAGGAACCAGATGAACTGAGAGATGATGGATCTGACAGAGCCCAGGGAGAAGATGTGAAGATGAGTGTGCAAGATCAGAGGAAGGATACGCAAGGAGCTGCAATTCCAAGCCTTTGGAGGAACAGGACAGCAGAAGAACACAGGTGGTCCATGCCTCCTTTCAGACTCATTCCCCAAAAGGATGTGGAAAGTCTGCAAGACAGAGGCTGCCACCTCAATCCCACAGCCCTACCAGAGGGCTGGGACGATGTGAAAGACCAGTGCAGCAGGGGAAACCTTGTCCATCATCAATAAAATCCCAAGTCATCAGTCACACTGCTAAGCTGGGACCCTTGAGCCCAGAGAAAAGGGCTCAAGACTGAACCCAAACGGAGCCCTATAGGGGTTCATTACATTTTCATTACATGACAGAAGCTAACTTCACCCTGCCAGAGAGCCCCTTATGGAAGAACCAAGAGACTGAGCCCAGGTGCTGCTCACAGTGTTGGCCAGCACCAGAGCTGAAAAGACAAGCAGAGAAATCCTGCTCTGCATCCTCCTGTGCTTGCACCACCGCACCACGCTCGGCCTCTTGTGCATGCACCAAGCAGCCAGGCTCCCAAGGCTGCGGCGAACACACTGATAACCTCTTCAGCTGCCAGCACACCCAGGCACTCACTCAGCATCCCACCAGAGCCAAATCTCCTGCACTCCTCTAGCTGACAGTGCACCAGCGCAGCTGCCCGACCGCCACGGCATTCACTACGGCTGCAGCTCAACCAGCTCATCCCTGCCAAAGAAACCGGCCCAAAAATGCTCCAGTGGCCCCAGTCACGCAACGCTGCCAAAGCCCTCCCCCTTCCTAATCGACAGCAATTCTTTTTTTGCCCCCTGCTAAGTCCCAAACCACTTACCACCGCTGTGGGGCAATGTGTAATTTGCATGTTTTAACTGTATGATTTCTATATTCTTGTACTATACAGAAATATCCATCCTCCTGGAAGAGCTGGGATAACTGACTATTACACTCATTGGTATTTTCAGTTGAATTTGCTTCCTATTCATGGGAAAGATGAAGAAGAGTGTGTTGACTCGCCAGACTGTGGTTTCTCTCCTTTGTGAGACTGACTTATAGGTTAGGCAGTAAAAATATAATCACATTGCTCCCCGCTTTAGGATTCATTTCATTGTAACAGTATCCTTCCAGCCTGATTTTTTACATTGCAATGCATCATTTTCCCGAATCTTTGCTAATTAATACATTCTGAAGCTAAGCCACACTTCTCTTTCCATCTTAAGACCTCTTGCCTTTCTTTCTCTATGAACCTTATTCACAGGGGGCAAGGCCTGGCTTCACCGAATGAGGCCTGGCAAACACGGAGGCAGGAAACACAGGGGAGAATGAGTCTGTCAGACTCATTTTCTTCTAGGTTTTACTGCTGAATGTTTATTTCAGATCTGGGAGGAAGCACAGTGGCTCCATTCCATTTCCTTGCCTGCATAGCCCACTTGGTGCAGAGCCCCACAAAATCAGTTTTTACTTTCACTGCATCACGGAATCATTAGGGTTGGAAAAGATCTCAGAGATCATCAAGTCCAGCCATCTAAGGTTATCATGACCACTAAACCATAGCCTAAAGTGCCATGGAAAGAGCATGAAGGAAATAAAACTGTTTCTGTAGTCACAGTATGAACCTGGATAATTTAATTATTTAATTTTTTACCAGCCCTCGCTTTCATTGCTTGTTAATGTTGTCACCATATTGTCTTTTATGGTTAGATCTTTATGCTATCAGAAAACAACATTTCTTGATGCTTTCACTTCCTTCATCCTCTCACCTACTTGTTCGGTTCCTGCAATACCCACTTTGGGGAAGGACTATTCCTGTGGTCTACGGGCAGGTGAGGCTCCCCGTGCAGGCAACACAACGCCCTTTGCAGCCATCCCACAAAACTCCTTCCACACCCGCTCTGCAAAAATACCCTTTGCCTCAGCCTCCTGAAAGAGTACAACTGATAAAGTCTGTCTGCTTTTCCACTTTCCCAAAGACATTTTTTGCTTTTCAGGAGAGAAGGGAGGAGTTTCCTTGGAATCTTCTGAGCACTCTGGCTTGCTCCAGGCCCAGGGCTGCCACGCCTGCTTCACCACTTTCCTCCTTCTGACAGTGGTACTTTTAAATGCCAAATGGGAAATATTACTAAACTGAAAGATCTTCTGATGAGTTTACTATTAAACTGTAACAGATGGGGCTGTCTCAAGCTCTAGGTATCAGGAATAAAGCCCAGTTTTAGATACAAATTAGTTATGGAGAATATTTATAGATGGTAAACTCCTTGGGCGCATGGAGGAGCCCTGTGAAACACCAGCACAAATGGATCGCTCGCCTTTCAACCGACGGATACCTTGTCTTGTTTGCTCAGGAGAACTTCCAGTGCAGTCCAGTACTGGATGTGACTTTATTTCACATTGCTGGCTGCTGTTCCTGAGCGGCACTGCTGCCCAGCAGTGGGATGGCAAAGGGAAATAAGCTGAGGAGGGATGGATGGGGAAGCCACCACCATGCCTCGATGAGTGCTTTCATCAATTCAAGTGTAAGAACTATTTTGGTTCCCTGATTATAACAGCTTTGGATGTTCTGCTATTCACCAGTGAGAAATGACACCGAACTGAATTTCACAATAAGTATCTGCTCTACCTCCTGACCAGGAAAACGTGAGGTGAACAACGGAAGAAAAAGTGTAAAGTATCGTCTGAAGGAGGAAGGGGGACAAAAGAAAAAGATAACTAGAGAAAAAAAAGAAAGAGGCTGTGAAGGTCACAGCAAAACAAAACAGTTACTCCTGAATATATTTTTCATTGAAATGTAATATCCTAAAACTGCGCAGTCATGTACTTTTTGCACACAACATTGTATCAAATTGAAATTTGTTAGAGTGATAATACACATTCGGTTAGTGATACCAATAATGTAACTTAATATCTGGCACAAGGAAAAAGCAGGCAACTTGGATACCCATCCGGTTATGTCAAAACCGAGCTGTGACACTACCTCTGGAAGACATCAAACCAAGCAGTTAGGTGGTGTGATTCTTCTCGAGTAAACACCTGAATGTATCAAACAGCAAATCTTGAAGGAAGGCTCTGTGATGAGGTAATTTCATTGCTCATTCATAGTGCCCTGCATTTGCTGGGCACTTAAAATAGACTCTTGTACCAGCAGCCTTTTTATTATTCAAAGGCAGGGAGGGGGGAGAGAGAAGAGGGGGGAAAAAAAAAAATCCCATATACACCAATCCTTTTTCTTTCTGCTAGTGAAGGGAGGCAATTTGATCCAACGTGGGCTGAAACCTGAGTAGGTCACTGTACACCATGATAAAATTCCCTAATCCCTGAGCCAAATTTCCCTGAGGGGGCCCTCCTACTTCTCCTTCACTTTCCAAGCTGACTTTTCCATTCCCTCTCTTGTCTTTTCCTCCCCTTCATCTCTTTCATTTCCCCTACCTTACAGCCTTGATATCTGATCTGCTGCTGATACTCGGGTTACAGTTTTTACAGCTTAGGCTGTCTATTGCTGTATACATTCCTTTCTTTCTGCTCTGCCGTGATTACTTACCAGAGCTTATTTTACACTGGTCCAGATGAAAGCAGTTCAGAGGAAGGGAAACAGTCAGCCTGTTTGAACATTACAGATAGGAACCTACACAAGGGCACATTGTGCTCCGTCTGTCATTTCGCTGCAAACATTTTGCACAGTGTAACCAATTTGTTACAATCTTGTATTCCTCCGGTTTATGAAGAACCAGACCTCTTAATTCACCAGTAAAGAGAAAGAGTAAACGATGGCCACAGGATTTTGACTTCCTCAACAAGTCAAACATTCAAACCACCTTTTTTATTTCATTTTTTTTCCATGCCCCTCTCTCCCCTTCTTGGGTGACAGCAGCCAACTGTCGTCCTAAAAATGCATAGCATATATAGCATACTTGACACTGGAAGGTGTCCTGGTTTGTGAAAGGTTCTGCTCTCAGCTGTCTCGCTCTCAACCAGAAATCACATCAGTTCAAAATGCTGTTTCTACCCGCCTTTAATTCTAAGTCAGCTGAAATCTTAAGGCTTCTGACTTTATGCAGCTACCCATGATTTAAAAAAGAGCAACTCTCTACACGAAGGTTAACAGCAGTGCTTAACACCAAAGCATTAGTTTAAAATTGTGTAATTTTTCTCCTTCGCACAATGTTGTTTTTGTTTCTTCCTCACCCTTTCAGACAAACATCTGTTATACTGTAGAAGAACAACTATCTCCCAAACCGCTGAGTGTGCCTGCAGCCAAAGTAAACATAACAAACCCAGAGGATCCAGCACAGTCAGCCTTTATATCCAGCCAGGATAACATTTCACATGTTTTGATTAAAATTAGCTAATTTGTAATTCTAGAACCTATGAAACTTAAAAGCTGCAATCCATGTCGATCGCATTAGGCGATGCTCTAAGGGGCCAATGCCCTCTACTACGGACCTCTGCAGTCCTCAAGACAAACGTGGGATTACAACAAGCAAGGACTCTCAGTCTCCGGTCCCCTCACGGAGTCCTCTCCGAAAATAGGATGTGTCATATGCCTTGTAAAGAATAATACTGCTCCTCGGGGCTTGAAACTAGCACAGTTTGTTTCCGAAGAGATGCACCCGACGCGTTATTTTGTTCACTGCCCTAATACCGCTCTTGTCCACGCTTCCCGTGGATGTGCACGCAGCACTGTGTACATCTCATTACGCAGGCAGCAGGAGCAAGAACGCCTGCCTGCCTTAGGCAGGAAAGGGCACCTAACTGAAATTCGTGCTGTGCAAGAGGGGAGAAGGGAGGGGATTGTGCATTCCCATTAAATTTTACGTGGGGAGATCAATGCTTCAGAAAGCAAAGGTATTTTCACTAGGCATCGAGCGTATTTCTATACTGGCGTACGCAGTATACAAGCTATGCAAACGTGTGACATTTTCCAGGCAGCCCTCCACTTACAATCAGCCTTTTAATAAATGACATATTCAAATTAAATGTCAGCAGCTTTATCTCACAACCAGACTATGCCGTTTTAGTCACTTCATCTCCACATTAAACAACAACAACAAGTTCAGCTCAAGTCTCGCAATACGATGTTCTCAACTTTGGGGAATTAGAGATGTAAAACAAACAAGACGTGGAAGAGTCGTGGAAAACAGGCGCAAAAAAAATAAAAAATAAGAGGACTGATCAAGCCTCTAGCAGAGAGCTAATGATAAAAGTCCCGAAATAACGTTTTTGTACCATCGCAGCCAACCTAACAGCTGGAGCAGCCGCCTCAAGCGCTACTTCCAGAGCACAGCTGGATGGGCACCGGTTCCTATCGGGAGGACGGTCCCTATCGGGAGGACGGCCCCTGCCCGGCAGGACGGTCCCTGCCCGGGAGGACAAATGGGCTTCCATGGAGAGCAGCCCCCGGGCAGCCCCCTCTCCGCAGCACCGCCGCCGCTGTGGCCAACTGCGGAGCGGAGCGCGGAAAGCAGCGGAGGAGGCGAGAGGGAGAAGGAGAATAAAGGGGTCTCCGCGCCTGAGTGCCAGAATGATGCGCGGCTCACAGCGGAACATTTCACTTTGACAATTTAATTACACAGTTGCAGCCGGCTACTGAAAAATGAGAGAAATAGGGTGTTTAAAAGAGGTCCCTTTCTTTCCTCAACTTTAGGGCTTCCCAGCTACCTGAGGGGATGGCTATGGAAAGGGGGAAAACAAAATAAAAAGAGGCTCATCACTGGCACTCGAGGAGCTTAGAAGCCCAAGGCAGGAGACTTATTTTTAA
>VWZY01011204.1:220437-236047 GCA_013399075.1 Chloroceryle aenea
TTTTTTTTTTTCCTGTAATTTAAGATACAGTGAGTTCTGAAACTTGGCAAAACTAACTTGTGGCTCCACAGTTAACCTTCAAAAGAAGGTGCTTAATAAGGAGCTATCCCTCCTTTTGTGTCCCACCACCACCACCACCAACTTCATCTCTATGGTTTGTTCACTACATTCTCTTCCCAACAAATTGGTAGGGTTGAGCTCTCAGCAAGTACGGGAGATACCCCCAGAATCTCCGTGGGTGCTCTCACACAGCAGGGATAAGCAGGCAAGACAAGGGGAAAGCTACAGGATCTCATGTAGCCTCAGACCTCTCTGAAACCTTTATCTGGAATAAGCAAGCCAACCTCAGACAGCTATTCTGCCCTGAATTGCCAGAACTTTGCTGATATATGAAGTCATGCTTATGAAAAAGGCAAAATTACTTCTCTGTTAGGGATGGACCACTTGTTTCTCTGTAGCAGAGTTTGAGTGAAAACCTTTGAACCTCTGCTAAGCAGAGTATTGGCTCGAATGGTTCTTAGTCAAACATCTGAAGGCTACTTTTTAATGCTTGCTATATATATTATAGGAAAGCACTGTTTCCCTGCGTAACTTTGACAGACCGAGTTGATGACCTGATAAAAAGGTTGATCGTGAACTCCCAATGTAAACAGAATTTCCTTTAATATTGGAAGGGACATTGGAGAACTTATCTGTGAGCCCAAATGATGCGAATTGTCTGCAGCAGGTTACAGTGAGAAGGTGAAAAAGAATGTCTTGGGGATCAAACCTATCTTTTCAGTTTTCCTCGCTAATGGCCAAAAGTTTGGTTGTGAATTGAAGTGCTTCCCACCTCTCTCACTACCAGTTCTGAACGCTGATCCTCACTTCTTGATCCCCCAAAATAGTGGCTTTCAGTTAGGGTTTTTTTTTTCCATTTGTACACCCTAAATGCTTTGGAATTGAGATGTGAACTTAAACCACCTGACAGCGGGCTCACTTTGCTCAGCTACTTCTGTAAGCTCCTTAAAAGCAGCCTCCAGTCCCCTAGTACCTCATCAACCACCAGATCAAAGCCACGGTCTTAGAGCATATCCTGTTTTTCTCGGTATCTAATACAGGCTTTGAATGGATACAATACTTCTACCTCTCCGTGTCCTAATAATATCTCTTAATCTGACAGCAGATTATTCCTGCAACTGTCAGGATTCCTCTCTTTCTAGAGCTGTTATTACCTTTGCATATTGCATATCATTATGCTACATATTCTTGGGAAGTTGTTCTTCTAGTGTAGTATATGGAAGACCATCAACTGTCCACACAGCAGTTTGTGCATTTCAAGTGCTCAGACATCATCTGACATGCATTGTACATACTGAAATAAGTTTTGGAAACCGTCTATTTATTCCACTTGTTACCGGGGAGGAAAAGACTGACAAAGAACACTTCCAGTTTCTAATGGGAGCTCGTGAGCTCTTGAGGAGAGGCAGAATAGCAGAATCCGTGGAAGCCATAAACTTCCCAGTCATACAAAGGCATTGATCTGAACGTCTCCAAAAACTTAAGTATTACATGTATTTATGTATCACGTCTTAATGTATTTACATCACAGAGCCTCTGACATTAAATGCAGTGACTGAACTGTTACAGCACGTGTTTCTTGAGTGAAAACCTGTAGTTTTGGTAAAGAAACCTGGTTCAGAACAGTGCTCAGTGGGGATTCTGCAAACATCTTAAAAGAGGTGAATATGGGTGGCTGACTGGATCGGTCGGGCTGCTTGCATTTATTCTACCAGACAGAGATACTCTGGTACATAGTAAGCAGTTATCAGCCAAAGATGAAATCCTGATCCTGCAGAAATCAGTGAAGATTTTGCTCCTGAGTTTAATGAGACCAAATTCCTTGTGAAATTTCCAAGGTGATTTTTAAGTGACTTATGTGGAAAGCAAGAATCCCATTTCTTTTAAAAAAACCCCAGATAATAATGAAATAAGAATGAATAACCCCAGATAATAATGAAGGGGTTTCAAACTACATTTCCATTCTTATTCAAAGGAAAAGTAAGAAATGAGGGAGGAAAACATTTCATACTCCTTATGGTAACTCATCTCAAATGGGAGTAAGACGTTCATTGGAGGCTTCCCATGATGAGTGCATGCTCTAACCACCGTGCAACACAGCAGGGTTCTCACAGTCTTGCACATTGAAGGGGTTTGGGGTGGGGTTTGTTATCTTGACTCGTCAGTTACTTTCAAGTTGGGAAGAAAAAAGCAACGTGCTCTATCTTCTGGTGGTCACTAAGTCACCTGCAAAGCTGAGGTTCAGGTCGCTGCTGTATGGCAGGGGAGCTTTTCCTTTCCCTGCCCAAGTGCATGTTTTACACACCAGGCTCTTGCCCAGCTCTGTATTTTCGTTCGGTCACGGCTGTGCATTTACAACTCCGAATTTGCACTTGGCTTTTTGCAAGCACAGTAATTTGTACCCCCTGAAAAACAAACATTACTCCTAAAACAACAGGTGTGAATGAGTTGCCTAAAATAATCGCCGTGGGTTTAATGTATATTCTATTATTCATATTCCTTTTGATTGGTATTTACGTGTTTCAAAAGGGCACCTCTCCACTTGCAGGAGTTGCTTTTTAGGTAACGCTAAAGGAGCACTTTGCTGTAACTAAGTTCTTCGGTTTGGTCTTTATTAATGCATAACCCTCTTTAATGTTATTACTGAGCTGTTTCTCCTCGTTATTGCCTACCCGAGAGGACGAGAGAAACGAGCAGGCCTGGTTTTCCAGCTGCTAAATATGTGAGCGGCTGCACGACGGCTTCGAAGCCAAAGGTTTTAAAAGGCGACGGGATCTAACAAATGGCACTCTGCTGGCGACACTGGGAAAGAAGCGACGGTTTTCTGCGGCAAAACTGGGACAACGGGGGTCATTACTGATGGGCTTGTGCTGCCCCGTGGGAGGNAAAGGAAGATGTGGCTCTTCACTGGTTTCTCTTAATACCGCTGATACTTTACCTTATTGTTCCTTGCTTGCCAAGGTGTTGTCAGCTCTCCGAAGGGTTGCTTAGTAATGCCAGTCACTGTGGGAAACGTGTCTGTCTGCACAGTCTTTCACAAGCCAACCCCGTCTCGTTTCACCTGCATCCGAGGTGAAGCCATAATAAACAGCAATTTAAATTCAGGTATTTGGGTTGCTGAAGTGTTTAATTAAACAAAGAAATTCATTATACGTGTTCATAGAAAAGTACCGTTACACTGATTTATATATATTTTTTATTATTATTATTTGACTTGAAGTGGAAACATTCCTCTGACTTTTTGTACGACATGCTAGGATGACAGATTATTTATGCCATCAGAAGAAAAGAAATGCACTGAATAATTAAAATACTGACTCCTTTTTTTTTTTTCTAAATACACTCAACCAGTTTTATGCGCGTGGAAAATGCACACGTGAATTTCTCCCTCACTTCAGTTCCCCCCAATCCCCACTCCCACTTCAGTGATGTTATTTCATCCATACCTTTCAGAAGGGGTACATTCCACTCGTTCCTGAGACTGGATGAACGCCCACAGCATTACTCAGACACACTAGTGTCTGTAGATTCCTTTCTGCTGTGGATATTAATCTCAATCCAGAGTTTCCTTAGGCGATTAGAGGCTGTTCTGCAAAATGTCAGGAGGTAGCCTCTCCAAAGCAGACACAGTATGGCAGCTGAAATGGGAGTAGTGGCGGCTTCCCAAGTATGAAGATCTGGAAAGGTTTGGAGGCACTGTAACACTGATGACTATTTCATTTTTTTGGTGCTGCTTTAGGGTATCAGTGTCAAATCTGTACAAATTAAGAGAGAGAGAGAGAGAGCCTTAATACTGTTAATGCTTTTTAAAGTTCTGGCAAACAGAGAGAAACTTTATTTAACTTATTCAATCATTAATTAATGATTGTTCTTCTTGCCTGAAGCTTCATGGAATATGATAAACAGGAAGAAATGTTAACTTGTTTCTCTGGTTCTTTGTTAAATACTTCGGAGACTTCTGTTAAAATGCTGCTTTTTTTTTTCTTGTTTCATTTCTCATGTTCCCTACACCAAAAGCAAGCAAGGAGAAGTCTTCTCCTTCTTCATCAACAGAGAACACCCACGCCATTAAAGATCAATCAATATTAAACCTTTAAAAAGATATCAGCAATGCATTAAAAACCAAATTAGTAAAATATGCCCCGGACACCGGTATTGACTTTGGGGAAAAATCTTTATCATCTGTCTACTCCTACACCCTATCTATCCGCTATGGTTATTCAGTGAATATCCAAGATAATGCCAAAGATCAGGCAGAGAAAAATGAAGAACCTATGGATGAGCAAGAAACAGACACATTATACCAGGCTTGCTTGAATTTGTCTGTGGCAAACTATGCATTTTCAGCCTCTAGACTTCATTATGGTTAAGGACTGCAGCTCAGAATGAAACCTGTGAAACTAAAAACGTTTCATTTGGTTCAAAATAGTGGTCTACTTGCTCTGTCATACAGGTTCCTAAGAGCTTACACCAAGTTCCACTTTCCTGTGGGCTTCTCATTTCCTT
The DNA here is from genome assembly GCA_013399075.1 of Chloroceryle aenea. Taxonomy (NCBI): domain Eukaryota; kingdom Metazoa; phylum Chordata; class Aves; order Coraciiformes; family Cerylidae; genus Chloroceryle; species Chloroceryle aenea. Next base: position 225,004 of record VWZY01011204.1, read on the forward strand.
GTGGCTGACATCCAAAATGCTGACCTCCAAAGGCTACTTTGGAGAAGGTCTGAGGTACCCAAAAGACAGTTCTACTTTCGATGCCCGTTTCTCACATACCTGGAAAGCAGAGAAGTGTCAAAGCCGGGAGCAAAACTGGTGAGGAGTGGAGACTTGCACCCTCTGCAGCAGTCCTGTGGTCATAAAGATCCCTCCAAGGTGAAATGAGGATATTTACAGCCAAGGCAAACTCATTTCTTCACCTGTCGTTTCTGAACTACAGGTATTTCCACCCCTTCCCATTTTTTACTTCTCCATGCAGAAGAAGGCAGGAGAGAGTCTTCTTGTTTTCACTTTAAGAAATGGGTAAGTCTCCCAGATGTTACAGTGAGAAGAGAAGAAGGGGAGAGGTTATATGGGATTGGGATACAGCAGAAAGTTCTCCCTTCTTTTTCACTTTTGTATTTTATTTCTTAAGTAGACCAATTGTGCTGATACGTCCCTGAAAATATTATTACAGTAATTGACATAAAGTTCTTCCTAAAAGGCACCCCTCCTCTCTTTGTCTTTCTGTGAAGAACAGAAGATTTTTTTACAATAAAGATAGTGGTTTATACATTTTCTCATAATCCCATATTCCCCCTGTGAGCTTTGTTGCATGATACAGTATGTCAGTTTAAGTAACATCTGTCAAGAGATGGAAAACAATTACAGGCTCTTTTCATTCATAAAAGTCATTCTGGAGTTTCTTCATCCTTAATTTTCTTGTCATGCTTTCAAAAACATTTTATCAGTTTGTCCAAATTACACCCTGCATTGCATATACAAGATACAGTGGGTTATTCATTTCTCTCCTGGACCCAAAGAAACATGTCGAGGTATCTACGGTGACATACACTAAATGGTTTAGACTCGGGGAAAGTTGGGGTTTGACATGCCATTATTTGACAATTACTCTTCTCTTGCAATGCTTTTGCTTTCCCGATAGCATCTCACCAGAATCCTACATGACGTGTGATTCCAGCTCTTGATCTCCTCGGTTTTATTTGCACAAATTTTACACATCCTAAGATATAATGGCAATGCATTCACATAACCGTGGTGAAAAGTCTGTCCAAAAAACCCCAAACATATCTTGGGAATGCAGGACAGAAATATATTCAGGACTAGGACATGGACTGTATTTTCAGCGTAGGAAAATGTTCTTTATTCAGCAAAACAAGTAGCTGAGATTGGAAGGGACCTCTGGAGATGATATAGTCCAGCCTCCCTGCTCAAAGCAGAACAGGTTGGCTCTGTGTCCAGTCATGTTTTGAATATCTCCACGGAAGGAGACTTTACAGGTTCTAGTGTTTGACTACCTTCACAGGTGGGGAAAAAAAAAAAAAAAAGACGAAAAAGCTTTTTCTTATGTTTAAATGGAATTTAAATTTAAATTTATATTTCAATTTGTGTTCTTGTGCCCCTTGCCCTTTCACTGAGAAGAGCTTGGCTCCATCATCTCTACCTCTCCCCCTGTCAAGTCTTTATATACATTGACCAGATCCCCCTTGAGGCTTCTCTTCTCTTGGCTGAACAACCCCAGACCTCTCAGCCTCTCCTCATATGTCAGATGCTCCAGTCCCTTTGCTGTCACTGTGGCCCTTTGCTCTCTAGTGTGTCCACGTCTCTCTTACACTGGAGAGTGTAGACACGGACCCAGCAGTCCCGACATGTGTCAGCAGGGCTGAGCAGAGAGGACAGACTACTCCCCTTGACCTGCCAGCAGTGCTCTTCCTAACTCACTCCAACTTTCTTTGGTGCAAGAGTGCACTGCTGGCTCATGTTCAGCTTGTTGAATGACAGAGTCCCGAGGTCTTCTCTACAAAGCTGCCTTCTTGCTGGATCCCCACCTGTATTACTACAAAAATTATTCCTCTCCGCGTGCAGGACTTCATTTTTCTTTGCTGAACTTCATGAGATTCTTGCCAGCCCATTTCCTTTGCAATTTATTCAGTTTGCTCTGATTTATGATCTCTGAGGTAATTAGTATAACTATTATCTGGAAAGATTTTGTTTTCCTGAACTGTGTTGCTTTTCCTAATTAAATCATGCATGTAACATCGATGATAATAATCTAAGTCTTTTACTGCCATATACAAAAATAGATTTTGCTCATAAACGGTCTTGAGAATCCTGCTCTACACAGGTAGGATTTTTTGCCTGAAGCCAGAATTAATGTATATATCCATCTCTTGAAGTCACATGTGATTATCAGTTTCTTTTCACAACGTTACTACTTCAAGCAGAATTGACATGTCCTCACCAGTCTCTTTCAGATCCAGAGGATGCTGATGGGAGACGCTCACATACAACTTCCATCCCACCCAGCTGGCCCAGCGAAGGCTTGCCACGAGAATTCCAGCTTTGCATAACTTCTGGGAGTCGAGGGTCAGGAACTCCAAGCATATCTTGGTTAGAATACATTGAAAACCTGCCTGCATATGTGTCAACCCCTGACATGCTGTGGTTTATTCTGAGTATCACTAGAGGTCCACAGGTCCATGATCTTTTCTGGAAGCTGAAGCATCAATTCAGTTGGATTGCAGAGCCAAGGCTCTGTATTATTGCTTCCTTTCACTCCCTGGGACAACGTTAGAAGTTGCATCTTGCATATTGTGTGTCACAGGTAGTGCCTCTTAAGACCCAGAGTGAGAAGCTGTAGACTGAGTTTTATTGGCTTTACCTGAACTGACAACGCCAAAACCAGGGGCCAAGGGCAACTTCTAAACCTAGGCACCCATCTGATTTGTTGTGGTCTTCCTGTCTGTTGTTAACTAATATCACAACCACAGGTTAGTATTACAGCTATTTTGCAGATGAGAAATCACTGGGAGAGAGATAAAGTGACAAAACACATGTATTTGAAGAGTCTCACGGCCTCAACCAGACCCCAGCTCTTATGTTTGTAGGACAGTCCTGTCCCCATTAGCACATGTAATCTAACCTTCTTGGAAAAAAATGAAACGTGAGCCTCCCTTTGAACCAGCCTGACTTTGAGCTCACTCATGAAACACCAACGACCTTTGAAAGAACACGGGGACGGCACCATTGACAGATTTTGCCTCAGTTGGCTGCAAATAAAGTTATTTGAAATAACTGCCAAAGCTGTAATTTATCAGACTTTTTCACAGATTCCACAAAGGCAAGGAAATTCAAAGTTGAAAGGCTTTCTCCAGGCAGCACATGCCAGGCATTTGTGCATGAATTGCAGGAGGGGAAATGATATGTTTCTTTCAGAGCTGTTGTTGCCATCGTGGAAAGTGAACAAGCATCTGTGCTTTGGAAATCAGTGGAAGGAAGGTGTTCCGTCAAAGGGAGCATGTGGGAAAGCGGCTTAAAATGGTGAGAGTGTATGAAAGTAGCAGGAGTTCTGAATGCCATTGGGGAGAAGAACTGGAACAAGGCTGACACATAGAAAGGTGGTGAGAAAGCAAAAAGAAATGCAAAGAGGAGTACACTGAAAGGAAAAAAAAAAAAGACTTTTGGCTAGAAAACAGGTCTGAGCAAATTCCAAGAGTGAGAAAGGAACAGAGAAAGAGGAAAAAATCTAGGGCAGATGGAAAGTGTATCTACTGGATGATTGTGCAAGTGAACGTGTAAGTTGAAGTTTTGGTATGTTTTACTGTGGAAACAGATACAAAGCTGAAAATCAGATGTCCAAGTAGGACTCCTGATATAGCAATGCTCTATATCATTTAACCTACACAAAGTCTGTAAGAAGTCTGCACCCTGTAGCATTTGCCACTGGTCCTGAAAACCCAGGAAGATTCACATTTACTAATATTTAATTCAAGAGGACTGCTTACCTTAAATCACTGCCAGTCCTAAGGTTCTTAATTTCACTCTGGGGACGACGATTTCCTGTGTCACTACACTGTGAAGCTGAATCCAGAATAACAATTTAATACTTGAGTACCCAGAGCCAGGCAGATGCTTTGCATAAAAGTGTTCTCTTGTGTGTGTCGAGTGCCTGCAGCTCCCCCCCGGGAAGTGACGGGTGCTAAGCACCTCCAGGAACCAGGTCACTGTCACTGGGGAGCTCAGAAAGAAACTAAGCTGCCAAAGTTTAAGACTCAACATACAAGCAAGTGACATTGGTGTGGAAGAGTGTGTCTCTGAAGGACTTCCAAGCTTTCGGTCATTTGAATTTTGGTACGTAACAGGCGTGCATTTGTAAATGAGATGCCTGAGGAGCTTGTAGCACCCTCCAGAGATAACATGATAAAAGAAAGAGGGAATGAGAGACAAAAAAAGGAAGATGGGGGGAATCAATAAAACAGAAGGGGGTGGAGATGTTGTTCAAGGGGTCATTTAGACTAGCTTGGGCCTGCCTCATTGGCTCTGAACACAAACTACTCGTTAGGAGGGTTAAAATGAATGAAGTGAGGGGTTTTCCACATAACGAGTAATAAAACTGTGGAACATGTGTACACAGGATATTTGGGGGAGAAAAGGTCTAAACAGCTTCAAAGAAGAGCTTTGAAGAGCCAGATTTGGAAGTTCTGGAAAATAGTTCCATTTTGGTTTATTAGACATAGACTTGATAGAGCATCTGCCTCCAGAAGTCTCTAAAGCACAGTCAGGTGGAAGCTGGGTGGACAGGACGTACTGCTCAGTACTTGCTCAATTTCTCCTTCTCTTCCCCTAAGCATTTCATACTGGATCTTTTTTGAGACAGGGTATACTGCCTCAGATGCTCCTTTCATCTGACTCAAAACTCTTATCTTCTCTTTTACATTAGTAGCTATAGTTTTTCTTCTACAGATTGCTTAACTGTGTTGGCCTAGATCAATTGTTCTTCCTCCTGTATAGCAGCAGTAACTTTGGTTGTTAATAAAGTTCAACTTTTAATAATTTTAGAGCATGTACTAAAGTGTCAGGCAGGCATTTTAATTATATCGATCAAATGAACAGTTACCAGTGAGTCCAGTGCTGGGTAAAAATAAATGCATTGCTCCTTGAACCCCGAGGGTCACGACTCTGTCTCCAACAGACTGACATTAGGATAAAGCCAAAAGCAAAGGAAACTGTACTGGAAGACACCTATACTGAACACAGGGGTTTACCTAGACCGGGAGAAAGAGTATGGATAGTCCAGTGTAGTGTAGATGAAGACCTTTGTTCAACTTGCTTTAATTTCACTAAAGCCATTTACTCGGTGCTACTTAAAGTACATTATCCTTATACACAGACTTACAAGGACAGATTCAAATGATTTTGTTTAACCTTGGTTTTCCAATTCAAATTTTAAACCCATTTTTTTCATATATTGAGACTTGGTTCCCAGACAAACATGACTCTCCATCTGGTAGTGAGGCAGTGAGTGGGCTCAGAGGGAGAGCACCCCCTTAGAAAACCATTTCCACGAGCATTCTGGGCTTTAAAGTTGGTCAGTAAACAGCAAGCCAGTGCCGAGCCACTGGTGTGGAGTGCCCGTGCTGCGTGGCACTGTTTGGGCAGTGGGTAGTGGCTTTCTCGGGAGCTGGATCTTTCAGGCACGCTTCAAAAGGGACTCATAAATAGAAAGGTACAGAGACCCAGGTGGCGGTGACAAAGGCAGCAGTGACTTTTGCAAAGTTGACTTCAGAGGAGATGTGCTGCCAGTCTCGGTGGAGAACACACAGCTTCCCATCTCAGCAGAAAAAGAAGAAAGACAGAAAAAGGTGTACGGATCTTCTCCCCTCAAACCCAGCGTTACTAGCAGAAAGAACATTCAGTATTTTATCAGTGTTTTGATTATGCTTGTGAACAGCAAGCAGCAAAATAAACACACTTCATAAATTACATATATTTATTCCCTGAGAAATAAGCATTTTAACTGAGAAGTGTTTCCCTTTATGTGTTTAAAGCCATATAAAATGTGTGTGTTGTGTATGCTTGCCAGTTTCCTACTACGCTATGACTTCCATCCCTGGGTTGTATCATTACCTGGTAATTGTGGAATGATTTAGGTAGTTTTTCACTCTGTTTATCACCTAACGTACAAAATTCCATTTTTTTTTCTGCTAGACCCTCCCAGGTCACCTCATCTTTTGTGATTTTAAGGAATGCTTAGAAAATGCTGTAAAAAAAAAGAAATCTATGGAAAATATATAGATTTGTGGTGTAATTAGAGGGCATGTGAGTAAGCCTTTGTTCATCATGGCTGTCATTCCCTCTTTGCTGCATTTCACTCTTGCCCAGACCATGAACTCCTTAGGCAAGGGACCATCTCCTTTGTTCCAGTTTTGCAATGTGTCTGGTTGGAGTTTTCCACAGCTACGAGGGTTCAATTAAATACAAATAATAAATAGTTAATGGGTTGCCAAGCTGCAGAGGTGGGGCTAATCAGCTGAGGCTTCATAGGGTGGTTAATGATGGATTAGGAATGGGCGAACTGATAAAGCTGAATATTTAAAGGCTAATATTGTACAGGATGATGGATGCTTTGTCAGCCTCGATTGCATATGACCAGGACGAACATTGTGCTTATCTTCCTTCTCCTTCTATCTCCACTGCTGTTTTGAGAGCCTCTGTCCAAATTCCCCTGAGTGGAGGGAGCACTGCCCGTCAGGGGAGCCGGCCTAAGAGCCGGTGTTACAATTGAAATTGGGTTGGGAGGTGAAAAAACACTGACTATATGAAGGAGGGGCGTTACCAGCCACACACTCATCTGCTCCTGTTCCTATTCAGCTTGCTGAAATGGAGGGATTTCAATTGATTTTGTTTTCTTTGCAGTGCTGGCTGGCGAGACAGCGAGAAGGGAGCTGTGTTCTGCGGGTGTGCGGCGCAGGAGGGGCTCGTCCTGCTGCCTGCACAGAGCTGCTGAGAGCTACCGGGAGCTTTGGCTCCTCATCCATGCCGGGCACTGATGAGCTTGTGCATCGCTGCGGTCTGTGTGCAGAGTGAAATGGGTACCAAACACCCGTGCATACAAAGGATCCCTACAAAGCAGAGCTCTCTCTATTTATTTGTTTGATAAAGAAAATAATTATGCATTCATTATCATTTATTATTCAGCAGCACATCATGTTCTGATATTGGTATCTCAGGTATATTTAGGCTTAAAAATTAATATCTTTTACTGTCCATGATTCCTACTGAATTCAACTGATGCTAAACAATGCTGTTTTTTCAGCATCTAACTATAGGATCAATAAGGTCTTCGTCCTTTTCAGTAGCCTGTCAGCTAGCAGGAAGACAGGCAGCCTTGTAGACAAGATACAGACAAGGAGGTCAAGAGAAGTGGATTCTTCTCTCAGTTTGCCTTAGGGGTTTTGCAAAGCCTTGGACAAATCACACAACCTCTCTGTTAAACCTCCTGACTTCCAAAATGGAAATGATCATAACTGCCTTGCTTCCCCAGGATGGTATGGAGTAAATCAATTCTCTTGGGGGGGCGGAGAGGGGGTGTGTGGAAGGGGAGCAACTACCTGGATGTTTTAGAAGGAACAGACATATTTCTGTTAGCTATCATTTTTGTAAAGGGCTTCAGAGTGAACCTAAGCTTAACATACCAAAAATTGAAGCAACATCTAGAAGATGAGGTTTTATAGGCAGGGTATAGTTAGTATAGTAGATTATCACTGCTAGTCTTATTTTCCTATGGACATCATTTATTTTGGCTAAGGCCAGAGTAATTATGAAAGATTAAAAGGTCAAATGTTCTCAATCAAATGAAAGTGCTTTGCAATTGTTTTGCTTTAGATGGTAGTCAGGAAAATGTTTCCACATTTCGTTTGTTAGAAAAGATATCTACAGCTGGCATTAGTGGTGGCTTTGATGTATTCTCTGGTACATTTGTCCAGAGCATGCTGATGTAAACAGAAGTGTCTCTTCACCTTCCATCTTTGTTCTTCAACTTTGATACTGGCCCCCTGCAGTGGCTTCTTTCTCCTCCTGGGGAGGCTTAACAGAGACAATTGATAGAGAAAAAAACAGCTTCATTTTTCTTCTCTTCTTAAGTCTCAAAAGAAATAGACACATCTATTGTACGGTCATGGAAGCTCTTGAAATAATGTGGGTTTTTCTCTTGAATCCTGAGGGGAAATGAGACAAGAAGGGGAAAAAAAAAGACCACAACAGAAAAAAAAAAACCCATGCGGTTTTGTCCACAACTTAAAATATGGTAAGTACATCATAGCTTTGCTTCTGATTCTTTTTTGTAGTTTGTTTTGAGAGAAAGAGAAACTAGGAAACTATATTACAGGCAGCACAAGAGCAACGCTATGGGTAAGCTGGTCCATCATTGCCTGTTACAAGATCCTGGCTTTTGATGCCTGTAGCTGTCAAATATTTACTAATTTGTAATGATTTCTTCTGTGTGTCAGCCCAAAGCTGATTTTTAAAATAGTTCAGTCAGTTTGTAAAATGAGGTTGAAAAAAAAATACATTTTGCTTGTGGTAAAAAATATTGTTGGACTGCATGGCTGAGAAACTCTGTGCTCTAGGACTGAGATTTGGCAAAAGATTACCATGGATATGATGGGTGGAGGACGTCTTAGACTGTTTCCATTAAAAACCATAAATACAGACCTCTCCTTAGAATGGTCTTTCCACATTCTACTGTCTGAAAAATCCAACAGTAATGGGCATCTGCTGTAGGTTTACTGGGGATGGGCAAAACTTCCAGCAATGGCTTTTCCTAGCAACAGAGGCCTTTGTGGAGGTGTGTGCAAGAACTGAGACAGGGTTTTGCTGTTGCTCCCATTTTGCTGCCTCACCCATAAATGTGTATGAAGAGAAAAGTCTGTGATTAGGATGCAGGCTGTGCGGGCGAGAGGATGATCGGAACTCAAAGAGAAAAAGATGAAGAGGCTGTGACAAGAATGGAAGAAAGTAGCCAGTAGGGATGGTGTGTGGGACTGAAGTGAAAAAGAGAGGAGGTTGGGAGAAAGAAACCATGAACTTGCTCGCTGAAACTACCTGAAAGGATGTTGTAGTGAGGTGGGTGTTGGTCTCTTCTCCCAGGTCACCAGTGATAGGACAAGAGGAAATGGGCTTCAGTTGCGCCAGGGGAGGTTTAGGTTGGCAGCATGTGGCATTGTGGGTATCAAGGGTCTTGCCCTAGTCCTAAACGGTTTGCACAAAGGAGAATTCCACATACAGGGGGAAGAGGTGTTCCGTTTCTTAGGCTGTAACGCACAGGACAGTGATTTTGAAAAGCTGAAGTCTCACACATTAGGAGGTGGTAGTTTTGCTGCCCATGGGACCTTAATTCTCCTCAGTTTATGTGTATTATTTTAAGCAGAGTTTAATTGCATAACCGTGTTAGTTTTTTCATAGAACACTTCCCGCATTAAGTGCGAGAATGGATATGGCTCAGGAAATGAATCGAGGAACTTGTCACCATTACCTAACGAGGTGCCTTGGTAGCTTCTCTTAAGAGCATCCCTCCAGCGATTTTCATTAACTTAGTCTTTCTGCACGGCAACATGCCTTTGCTTTCGGTCATTTTTAGACTGTTTATGAGCTGAAACTCCCCATTCAGCAACAGTTTGTTCTGTGACACTAGCCAACTCACTCAGGGGCAGCTCCTTCAAAGCAAAGCTTTATTCTCTCAGAGACAGGCAGCACAGAAAGCAAAGACTTGACACCAGAACCTTAATTCTCTTGTCACATTTTTGGTTTTTGCAGGTTCTCTCCATTCTAGTTTTTGGCCTTTCCAGTTTGGGAGAGGCTGCTGATGAGATGCTACAAGCACATCCAGCCATTGTTGACTCCTCAGTCAAAGCCCCTTCCTTTGGTCAGTAATTTTTACAGCCTTGGTGCTCATTTGAGCTGGAAGGAGTGGCTGATACACCGTCAAGCTGTGCTGCCATCCAGTGACCCACAGGAAAACCCACTGGAAAGCAGCCCCATGGAGAAGGACCTTGGTGGCCTGGTGGACAATAAGCTCTCCATGGACAGCAGTGTGCCCCGGTGGCCAGGAAGGCCAATGGGATCCTGGGGTGCATAACGCAGAGCGTGGCCAGCAGATCGAGGGAGGTTCTTCTCATCCTCCACTCTGCCCTAGTGAGACCACAGCTGGAGTATTGTGTCCAGTTCTGGGCTCCCCGGTTCAGAGGGGACAGGGAAATACTAGGGGGAGTCCAACAGAGAGCTACGAGGATGCTGAAGGGACTGGGACATCTCTCTTATGAGGAAAGGCTGAGAGCCCTGGGGCTGTTTAGCCTGGAAAAGAGAAGGCTGAGAGGGGATCTTATGAATGGTTACAAATCTCTTCAGGGTGGGTGTCAAGTAGAAGGGGCCAGTCCCTTGTCATCGGTGCCCTGTGATAGGACAAGAGGTGATGATAGCAAGGGGAAACACAGGGATGTTCCCCCTCAACATGANTGATCTCCAGAGGCCCCTTCCAACCCCTGCCATTCTGTGATTCTATAATATTTGAAGTGTCTCCAGCATAAGAACAATAAACACCTTGTCACTGGAAACAGGTAAGGGCATTCCTTTTTAGCAGGTATCTTCAAGAATTATTTGCGCCTTCCCGGGCTGCATTTCATCTTCCTTTGTGATGGATTTGTTTTCTATTTGCACCTTCTTTTACAGTATCCTTCAGTGTAACTCTTTTTCATCGTGTGGAGTAATGCGAACAAAATAAAGCAACCTGTATCTTGTATTTGTAAAGATAGGAAATGAACACCCTATTTTTCATGTGTACGTAGACAAAGGGACTGTTTTCTCATCAGAACCCTGCCTAGTTTGCTGCAACAAAGCCTGGAAGTTATAAGTGGAATGGATGTAAGGCACTTTTGATGCCAACCCTTTGGCTGTCGTGACTTCTTCAGCTTAAAAGGAGACTGCTTATAAAGCCTTCACCTCGGTCACAGCAGTGGACCTACATGGAAAACTGGAGAATGCAGTAAATAATGCCCTCTGGTGCCACATCCCACCCAGCTTTAGGAAAACACAAAAAGAATGCTCATACAGGGCAATTACAAACACGAACGTGTAGCTAAAGACTACACGTTGAACACTTTGAGCGGGAACTTGACTCTTCTCCCTGTTTATCTCTGTAAACAACACTATGAGCAGGCAGAGGAGG
>VWZY01011204.1:237757-272104 GCA_013399075.1 Chloroceryle aenea
GTCGCTGTCAAAACTTGCGGGAACTTTTGGGCTTAGCTCGTTGTCGGGAGCCGGGGTGTCGGGTCGGTGGTGTGGAGAACGGAGAGTCCCGAGGGTGTCCCCACCTGACCCTGCTCTGAGCCGTGAGGTTTTGCGTGGGCGGCTTTGCTCGCTGCTCCAGGATCTTCATTTCCTTGCCGCAACAGGTTCTTCTTTCGATTTGTCCTCGGGCTTTGAGGACAAGTTGGTTCGTTGTAATGCCACGTGTGATGAATGAGTTTCCCGTGAGATGTGCAAAATAATTTCCTCGATAGCGGAGGACGTGTGCCTGTCCCGCTAATACTTGGTGTATGTTTTAGTATTAAGAACTATACTGCGAGGAAATCGGTGGAAAAAAAGGAGGAGTTAATTTAAAAGCTCAAAACATTACTGCTTTGAACTGTGTATTTTGTTACTAAGAGCTTCAGCAAACATTGTCTGGTTTGGAATGTGCATCTGGGAGCTCTGAGGTTCTGCATGTTGCTGAGATTTTTCGGGTTTCTAAGCTGGTTACCCACCCTCATTTTGAAGGCAGACTGATGGAAGACTCACTTTCCTGTTGGGGTGTTTGGGCACTTTTCTTTGACTGTGAAACAAGAACTGATTGGCAGTGTTTCTGTAAACAATAAAATGCTAGAGGCTTAACATTTTTTTTTTTTTAAAGTGCAATTTTCCAAGATGATTGGGTAGCAGATTTGGGGTTTGGGTTGGTTTTTTGGGGTGCTTTTTGTTAGATAGCATTGTGTTTGCAAATATAGCAATGTTACCAGAATGCAAGTTTAATATGCACAGTGTTTTTGAACAAGTTTAAAGGAGAAATTAGCATTTATTCAAAACAAATGTTCTGCTTTTCTTTTAAAGAATTAAAAACTGTAGCTCTGTAGTGGTCCTTGGCAACTCCACAGTTATAATGATAGAAAACCAAGACTTGTTTTTCAAGCTCTCTGTGTCTATATCTGGTTGTCCGGAGTGAAAAAAGGGACAGGGGACAAACACAGCTTTTTAAAGAAACGTGACTTTTGGGGAGGGGAATTTAGGTATTGCCTTTCTTCCAGAAAAGTCTGCTTAAACAAATCAATTTGTTACTAAAAGTGTAAAATACCTGACTTTAGAGAATGCTGGTGCAGGGGATTTTATTAAATTGCTTATAAATGCAGGCCGTGATATGACAGGCTTAGCAAAGATTTTTGGCTTTCTTTTTTAAGAGGAGGGAGGAGAAGAAAATGCTTTTCTGCCTTTGGATCCAATATAAACGTTGGTTGATGAAGTGCAGGGAACAGGAGGACTGCAGCATGATGCATTTGCACTCTTTAGCTTCCACTGCAGTCATAGAAGTATCACAGAGACCCACAGTGCTAAAGTGGGACTTAAATGTCAGCTTTAGAGAGTCTGTTCAGTGTGTAGTAGTTGCTGGTTTATTTGTGAATTAAGTTTAAATACTGTATTTTTGGGGTGTGGTGGTGGTGGGGTTCATGATGGAGCAGTGATGTGTGTGGGGGGGAGTTGTTGTTTGAAGTGGGCTGCTTTGGACTTAATTTTGTAAGCCTGTGGCTTGTGGAACACCAGTAGGAATATAATCGTGCCCAGGGGCAGCAGGATTGAATCCATTTTTAAAATTCATATACGTTTCAGACTACACTATGAAGCTGATGTGTCATGTTGGGAACAGAACTCAGTATTTACTCGCATAAAACTGAAACTGTGCCCCCTTATTTTTAATGTTCTTCTTTGGCTTCACTGGTATTTTAAACGGCTTCATTGCAGATGCATTCCTAATGGCCTTGACCTTTATATTATTAGAAGAGTTAATTTCTTGCTGACAACTTTTTTTAGTGCACCTGTAGCAATGACCAGGTTGTACCTCACCTGGGTTTATGGTATGATTTTGCAATAAGGTGGATTTTGACCTCATTCTTTCTTGATAATCTCTTTCTGAAATGTTACTGTTGTGTGTTTGACTGTACATGTGGTTGGTTGTAGTTACGGGTCTGAATTCTGTGCTCTGACTTAACCACAGCAGTTCAGGAAGCAGGGCTTGATTTTTCAGTGTGTGTTTTAAATCTCTGGCTCATTACCTGGGTTTGTGGAGTAGCACAGGTTTCCTCTTGTGTCTTCAGGCAGATGTTTGAAAGCATGGGTATATAAAATATGTTGTTTAGTAATATTTTGGAAAAACGTAAGTGTTTGATATGTTCTGCAACTCTAACCTTTCAGCCCGTGAGTGCATGAATACTGTATAGGTCTATTAAATACTCCAGCACTTAAGGAGGTTCTTCTGTTTGTTGGAACATCTGAAAAATATATGCAGGAAATGTGAGTAATTGCATGTGCTGTTTATCAAGTTTCTACTCACTTATTTTTGAGGTTCTAAGTGGTGAAAATCAAATTATGATTGCTTGCTGTCATCTCTGAGAGATTAATTTTCTTTAACCTTCTTCAACTGGTGGCATTTAGTCAGCAGTGTTTGTCTCTACCCCCCTTTCCCACCTAAATGCTTTGCTAGCCTTCACAGTCTTCCTTGGGGCATTAGGTGTTTTTTAAGCACTGGTGGAAAACCCTCTGCTTTATCTGTGCAGAACAGGTTCTGAGCTGAGACAGTCTAATTGCCACCACACTGAAAGCCTTTCATGGAGGAGCGTTTTTAACCGTTTGCCAAGCTTTGGGTCACTAGGCTGTTGCAATGACTATCCTGTGCTGAGAGCCTTAAAGGAGGCAGCTTAAAGATAACTGTCCACGGGAGACAGGCCATGTGGAGGAGCAGCTGTTGGGGCAGCATAGGTTCCTCTGACGATCCCATCTGTTTCTTCTTCTCATGCGGATGCTGCGGTGGCAGCTCCTAGGTGTAAGTGCCCGCCGTGAGTCGGGCATGCAGCTGGTGTTCTCCTGGGATGATGGGCAACGCTGAGAGCTCCTGCCAAGCCCATGCCCGTCCAGCAGCTTTAAATCTATGAGCTATTGCCAGCTCTGCTCTTGGGTGGGTAGAGGTGGGTAGTCGAGCCCTACAGTGAGGGGTTTGGGAGTTGTCTAATCTATGTGGTGAAGTCAAGTTTATCTGTGTATCTTTTTTACTTTTTTTTTTTTTTTAAGGTTTTTGTTTCTTACAAGTCAGCTACGTGAAGTGAACATCCTCAGCTCTGTCTTTGCCAGACTTGTTAGAAAGAGGGCGAAATGTGAAGGAAAGGTTGCATTTCATTTTAGGAAGGCTAATGTCTCGTGGTTAAGAGATCATTGGAAGCTGGGGGATGTGGATTATATTCCCAGCTGTGCTTTTGGCTCTCTGACTAGGGCAAGCCACTTAATTTTTCATACTTGTATTTACTTGGTTGTGAAACGAGTAACGCAGCATCTGGTTTTGGAAATGTTGCACTTCATTCATTGCAGCCTCTATCGATCGCTGTGAGCTTGCAGTGGAAGGTGGTGCATTAGCAGCATTAATAAAGAACACTTTAACCAAATGCTATCATGAAAATATTCACCTCTAGCGGATACTCTGGAAACAAAATCACAGTCTGACTACCTCTGGATCTTTCTGTTTGTGGTTCTGTCAATCATTGTATGGCTCTTCAGCTCTTTCAGTTTTCTTTCCCTATACTGAAGTGTTTTCAGCAGCTACTCAAAACTGACATTAACTTTTTTTTATTATTCCTTAGGCTTTGTTGGATTAAACAAACTTTTTCAATGCATGAACCTATGACCTTCTTTTTCAGTAGGGAAGCAAACAAATCTCCTTTTTTCTCTCCCCCTCCTTTTCAGGCTAGCATACATCCTTCTTAATATAGGAAAGAATCTGCAACTGGCCCAGGGATCTCCTCCTCTCCACTACACAGTGTGAAGAACATTTCCTTGGTTATTTAATCTCCCTGGAGAAGGGTATAGCTTGCTGCAGATTGTAAACAGTAAACGTTATGGCCAATGCATCACTTTTATAATATCACTAAATGAAATGGAACACTTTAGACATGTAAAATTGTTATGGGATACCATTTAGCTCTAGCCATTCTGTCATTAGCTGGTAGGAGGAATGGTTGTATTTTAGTTCTCTCAGAATTGTTTGTTGGTGATAAATGCTTAAGAAGACTTAGTTATGGCTTTCTTAGATGATTAGAGAAATAAAAAAGCCTCTCTAGACCAGGTTTTGTTCTGTTGCATACCATTCTGTGTAGGTCTCTAGTTATTTAAGCAGTGATAATAAAATGAAATCCAGAGTTGCTTCAAGTGCACATGCTTTTCAGTTAAAACGTCTGATAACATTGGTTTCCTGATAGTTCTATCAGCTTGAAACAGCTTAGTTCAGGAACACCTATCTTCTAACTTAAAATGTGGAGTCCATTTACCCTCCTGTGTGGGTGAGGGATTTGTTCCAGCCTGGTGCTGATGGAATTGTTACTGCCGATTTGTGTTTTTTCTTAACAGACTGGTGACCTTAAAACTAGACTTTTTTTTTTTTAATGTAATTGTAGGTGCTGCAGTTGAGTAGCTTTTTAGCAACTCGCTTCAGCTATTTTTGTTTTGTTTTGTTTTACCCTAGGCTAGAAAAATGAAAGTGTTTATTTACCTGGCAGTGGCTAATGAGGGAACTTTCTCTGAAAACAACCGGCAGCTGGATACTCAAAGTGGCAAGCAGAGGGTCTGGTCAATTTACAGCTTCTAAAACTTACCACAGCCTTTTAAGTTTTACTGCATTACTTAATCTGTAATGGATCTGCGGGCAGAAAGCCCCTCTCCTGCTGTAGCTGTATAGGAAGTTAAACCACATTTGCATTCACTAAATGTTATTTTTTTCAGCCTGCTGTAACACTTTGTTAAATATTTTTGTAATAGAGATGTGAATTTTAAGTTTCTTTTCATTATTGTGGTCCAGATTCCTTTGAGGTCAGCTGTAAGGTGGCAGTTGTGTCACTTGCTGTGTTTACTGCAGGCATCTGCACTTCTGGAAGCACTGGCCACCAAAGCTGGCGTGCAGGGCACCTCTGCAGAAAGTCTTAGCAGTGATGTCAGAAATGTTTTTCTTGCTTGATATGTTTGATACTGTTTCCAGAAATCCTGAAATACTGGATATTATAGAACGTTTACCTTTGTCCAGGAAGACTATTTCCCAAAGCTTTCTGTACAACGGGCAGGAACAGAGGTGTGCTCAAAGAGCTGCAGTGGAAACAGTGGAGTTTAAACTCACCCCACCCAGAAACCTCTCCCTTGAATGAAAGGCTCTTTGCTGGGTTAGGTTTTGTGAATATCTTCCCATCAGTTTTGATAGACTTGATTAGCAACAGAAAATCTCTTATCAGTGTTGTTTCTCCTTAGGGGTTTCTGTTACCATACTTTCCATCAATTAAACTCTTCTTAGAAATCAAAAATCAGTTTCTTGGGTATTTTTGCCTAGTGAACCCACAAAGAGCTATTGTGGCAAAGTTAACTTGGGAAGGTGAAAAGACTTGAAAGAAATTAAATTATTGCAGGTCCATATATGGACTGAAACTTCATTCTGCATCTGTTTCCTTCTGTGTTCTTCCTTGTACCCCTGTGTCTTCACTATAATTTTCAGTTAGCCACAACTTAATACTGTCTTGTACAGTTAAGGGGAAGAGAGAATCAATTCTTGTAGGCCACGATCATCCTTGGTGCTGTAGTAAGGTGGAATGGGATGAATAGATGTATGCTCTTTATTCTTTCTTCCAGATTTTGTTTTGTGCTCCTCTTCTGAGTAAGTCTCAGCAGTGTATGATTGCTATTAGTTTTCTCCACCAGCAGCATTATATTAATATACTTGAATTTATATAACTCACATCTCTGTTATGATTGCTCTCTTGAAGAGCTGTCAGTAGGCTCCAGAAGATGAGATTTGAATCAGAATTTGTACACTTGGGCTTGAGGTGCATCGTTCACGTTTAAGGGGCCTTTATCTTTCCTTTTTTTCTTTAAACATGACATTTTTGTTGGGTTTGCAACTAAGAATCTCTCTTGAAGTAAAAATATATTAGCCAGTCACGTGCATGTGTGTGTATGTGTGTATATATATATTTAAAACCCAGTTTCACACCTGAGTTTTAAAAAGTTTGACATAGATACAACAGTGTTCTCATCAGGACAAGCTGACAGTATGATATTGTAGTGAGCTTTCTGTTTGCCAGCTCTCTAGGGAGCAGACTGTGGTGTAGTGATGAAGACATTTGGAAGGAGTAAAAAGTGTCTACTCAAGTTTGGTACTCTTGTTCCCAAAGATTCCTTCCTTTTTTTCATTTCTTTTTTCTCACCCCCTACCATGAGTAAACCCTAGCTCAAGAAGTAAAAGCAGCCATCACAATCAGGGGTTTACTATAAATGTTGGAGAGGCTGAGCCATGAGTAAACCCCTTGATTTCAGCTGCAGCAGTGCTGAGTTCTTCTCTCATCATTTACCAGTAGTATTTGTGTGGAAGAATTTATGCTAAAAGCTGTTTAATTGTATGGTACAATAGCCAGGTTTTGGTGGGTTGTGAATGAAATTGGCTTGCGTTTGAATAATTGTTTTGTTCAGTGATTCTCATTTAAATACCTGTGTTGAATCTAGGTTTCTGTGCTTAGAGGGAATGTATTATTTCAGCATGTACAGTGTTCTTAATAAATGCAGTGTATTCAGTAGGTGATGATTGTTTGGCATTTTCTGAATGAATTATTTACAGTGAATGCTAATGTGCTGGCCTGGTCTTGATAATTTCTAGTGTATTTTTATAGGGAATATGAGTCTGAAGATTTGAGCAGAATGGCAGGTACAACTCATTCTGATTTCATGAAAGACCCTGGGATTTCTTAAGCTTAGGTTTCAAGCATGTGAAAAAGAAACTGGATGTATGATGTACTCCAAGTGCCAGTCAGCCTTGGAAGGATGGAGTATACCACACCTAGAGAAAATGTGGTGTTACTGTAGGTGCAGTAGCCTAAGCCTATTTTTAGAATAAAGGTAATTTTTCAAGTTCACATCTGTTCTTTCCTGCTTTCAAGTACAATTGATTCATAGCTCACCTGAAGATTGACTACTGTGTTCAATGTACCAGTGAACAGCTGTTATGGCAGTGTTTGCTCCATGCAGGAAGAGAGAGAGTACTGAATAATTGGAAACAGTTTAAAAATCATTCTCTAACTCCGAGGAGGGTTACTAAACATACCCCTAAACAAAGCACTAATGAGAACCAATGTCAGACAGTAATCAGAATTCACTGGAAATGGTTTTCACTCGACGTGCCCTCTGCAGCACTTTGTGAATCTATTCAAGAAAATGCAAAGTTCACAAAGGACAAACCTAAGCTCAGGAGGTAGATGTTTCTATACTTGCACTATTGCTTTCTCCTAGAGGTGGCAGACCATTGTCTTCAATTATTAATAGCTTTCCTTACCCCACATCTGAGTGTTTTAGTTTCCCTCAGGGTAGGCAGACTGTCTGCAGTGCTTGCCCTAAAGGAACTGCTGCTAGAGACAAACCTGACAGACTATAAAGGAACACCATGAATTTAAAAATCTGATCTATTAGAAAAATTAAGCTTAAAATCTGTAGCAGCTGCTTTGCTGACCTTGAATTCTCCCCACAAATTCTACAGCATTGTCAATCACTTTAGCTTACATTTTTTTCTCCTCTCTCTGTGTGAAAGATTCATTTAAGGAAAGAAAGATTAATCATATAGGAAAACTGTTAGGACTCATTAGACATGAAATTTTATCAAACACATGCTGTGAACTAGCTAGATTTTATTTAGATAGGGCTTAGAAATTTGTCTCAATACCTTAACTGAGAAATTCTAGGACCTGTTTGGCTTGCTGCAGGTTCTTCAGGTGAGCCACAACAATCTTTTCTTCCATCCTCTGCTATTCCTAAAGAAGCACCAGGGGCTCCAGTTTTTGTGTTCATCTTTCCCATTTCTTTTCCACTTAAATTACAAGTGATGGCTGTTCCCATTTGGCTTTCTCATTCCTCCAGTTCCTTTCTTTGAAATAGCACTAGGTGGTTGTTCTCCATAGCTGCCCTTCTGTTTTAGGGGAAAACAAAGGCAGGCCTATAGGTGATCCTGTGTTTCCTAATAGAATGAAAGTGTATATTAAGGATCTAGTCTGGTTTGTTCCCCTTTTCTTCCCAGCTAAGGAAGGAAGTCATACCCAGGACCTACTGATTCAGTTTTATTAATGAGCAAGAAAACCACCCACCCTCAGATTATTTCAAAAAGGAGGAGATTTCTTCAAGATCAAGTAGAAATTATTTTTGATTATTTGTTTACTTAGTCATGTAAACATGAGTTGATTGGCTTGATAGCTGCCATTGTACACTCAAAATTAATTAATTTTATAGAATCTGAACTCTTAAAAACTGAAATCCCTAACAGCTTCCATTATCTATTCTGTAGATCTTCACACTCATGGTGCAAACTTGCTGGAATGACAGCTCTCTTTAATTAACTTCAGCACACTCCACAAAATAATCGTAATCTAAGGGTTAATACATCTATACCCTGCCAGTGGTCTGTGAAATACCTTGGGTATTGCACCTTCTTTCAGCCAACCAACCAAAGAAAACCCCCAAAACCACCCCAAACTAAGATTGTGTATTTCAGTCACAAAGTGGGTATGGGTCTGTCCCACAACATGCTTGTGTAGACCTGTCCTGCAAAGGCATTGTCCCAGCTAAGGCAAGGTGAGGGTAATGGTCTCTGCCAACCCTCTCTGGTCTCTGCTTCTCATCTGAATGATTAGCTGGTAACAGAAGCACCATAATTAGTTAATTTGGTAAGACTGCTTGTAATCAAACTTAACAGAAAGTTCAGTTTGAGGTAAATGTAATACTTGTTTGGCTAAATCTTGGTGAGCACAAGTGGAAAAACTTCTTTCTTTTGCATGTTTGAAAGATGATGATGGAAGTTTGTTAGTGATTTTTTTTTAATTCCCCCCACCCCTAAGGTACACTGTGTTTGTGTTGAACTTTGTGACTGAATGTGACAGAGCCACCATGTTTTTATGGTATGAATATTCACCTATTTTCATAGGCTAGGAAATAAAGGTTCCTGGAATAAATCTGTGTTTATGTTTGTTCTACAGGGGGAAGTTTTTATCTTGGTAGCCTTCCTGTCTTAGTGTCCCAACTGTTGTTCATTTAATGTGGTTTGTGAAGATGAACGTATACTGTATGTGTATTCTAACAGGGTTTCAGTGATGTTAATGCTGTATTGTCACTGCACTATACTGTGACTGCATCAGTGGACAAAGGATGAGCTATGGATATGATCTGTCTGGACTTCTGCAAGGCCTTTGACATGGTCCCCCACAGCATCCTACTTGCCAGGTTGGAGAGATATGGATTTCATGGGATGACCGTTCAGTGGATAAGGATTTGGCTGGGTGGCCACATCCAGAGGGCAGTGGTCAGTGGCTGAAAGTCCAGATGGAGAGCAGTGACAAGTGGTGTCCCTCAGGGGTCCATACTGGGGCCTGTCTTGCTGTAACATTTTTATCAGTGACAGAGGCAGCAAGACCGAGTGCACCAGCAGCAAGTTTGCAGATGACACCAAGCTGAGTGGTGCTGTCGATACATCTGAGGGTCAGGATGTCATCCAGAGGGACCTGGACAAGCTGGAGAGGTGGGCCCAGGTGAACCTCAGGAGGTTCAACAAGAGCAAGTGCAGGGTCTTGCCCCTGTCCCAGAACAATCCCCACTATCAATCCAGGCTGGGGNATGAAGCTCAAATTTGGACCATTCTTTTAGAAGCAGACTTCTGAATGTGAACCTGACATGTTTCAGTAAGTAAAAGTCAATTTACAGAAAAAAACCCCATGTTTTCCCCAAACCTCTGTTGCCTTGTGAAGCCCAAGTGTAAAGGTCTGAGAAACCAGTTCATCATCTGCTGTTGATCCCTGGTGGTTAAAGCCAGAAATACTGGCAAGGTTGTATGCTCTGTGTGGTGTTTTCCATGGGAAGAGTATGTGACTTTCAGATTATTTGTAAGTTAGGATAGTATGGGACTCACTGACAGGCTCTGCAAGAAATCAGGTGTCACCTCTCAGCAGAAGTAATAATGTGAAAAGACCATTTTCAGAAATAAGGCTTCAGAAGACTCCAAGAAGCTGGAAGTATGGAGACCTGCACAGTAACTGTGGGGGGAAGCCCTTCTTCCAATACATCTTAATTCAAAGAGTGGAAGGCATTAAAGCAGAATCTGCAGTATATCTGATGTGTCTTGTCCATGATATAACTTCATAAAACTGAAACAAATAATTTTGCCAGTCGGAAAGTAGGAAATGAATCCATTGGATAACTATAATATGTCATAGCAACCAAGCTTTAAAATACTCAAATTCCAAAATAATGTTATAAAAATGACATCAGGGGGGAAAAAAAAGAGTATTATGTGTTCTGTTCTAGTAACAGAAACATAGGCTGGCTGGCTTGTTTGTGAACTGCTTGGGCTCCTATTGCTGCCTGTGGGTTTCTAGGGGGAGAAGGGCTGGGGTCTGTGCCCTAATGCAGAGTGCACCTTTGGGGATGCTCATGTGGTTATCTTTAGATTTGGCTTTCCTTGTTCCTGTGATACTCTGAAAGAGCTGAAGTTAGGTTTGCCTGATTTGAATTTATTTTCAAATAAAATAGGAACTGGATATTCACCTTCTTATTTGCTCTTCTACTTTTAAGAGTTCCCTGGAAACTTTTGAGTCTTTTACCAGGGCTGGAGAGAAAATGATGAAAACTTCAGCAGCAAAATGTTACGAATGAAATTCTAAGAGTTGGGTGGATTTTTTTTTAATGAACTTGAGCATGAAGTTCTTGGTGGATGCCAGCCTGCAGTGTGAAGCCTCTGCATTGCCCGGAGCAGCATTGCCCAGGTCACTTGAATGTGTTTTTCATTCAAGGACTCTGATTTCTAATTTTGACAGGTCTCCTCCTCAGTCTACAGCATTGATTCAGATGTACCATCTTCAGGTAGTTAATTTAACCAAGCAGGGTTTTTTTCAGAGAACTGCTAAGAATTAAACATGCATTGCAACCAGAAGTTGAGGTGTCTTCACAACTAGAATTGTTCCCCTCTCTTTCCTCTTCTCTTTTAATTGCCAGGTGATGTACTCGTTAGAAATACCAAGTCCCTATTAATATATTGTCCCTGGGTGGTACCACTGCTTCAGATTACCTTGGTGTGCATGTAGGTATTAAATATTGAAAGCTGTTTTCATGTTCTCATGTGGTGAAGCTCTGTGTAAACAAGTCTTATTTACTGAGCAGTTTGGGGAGCATGTACACACCGGTATGCCTTAGGAAATCTGCCATTTAAGCCTTTGTCCTGGTTTTCTCTGGCTGTGATAAATGGAGTGCTAGACAAGGCACTGTAATAGTGAGTGTTACTGACAGGAAGAAGTATTGTCCTGAGAATGTGAAGAAAATCTGTTTAAGCTCACAAATAACTGAAGTGCTTACTAACTACTGTCACTAGACTGCATGAAACATTTTCCAATCTGTTTTCCAAAGGAATTTGAAAGCAAAAGTCTCTGATGTTGTATAGAAGAGTATCTTTATGCTTTAAAGATTTGTACTCTGTTGGTTAAATCCAGAGACAAATATAAGCTCATCTTAGGAATTGATTAGGAAAGCAAGAAATACACTGAATGAAGACATTATGAATGCTTTCAATCTACATGGAATGAATGTTGTCCTGCTACAGAATGTAATACCAACACACACAACCTGTCAATGGTGGTGTTAATCACTGACTGTAGTTGGGCACTTCACATTTAAAAAACCCAACCAACAAAAGAAACCCCCTTGGGGAAGTGATGACATGCAAGTGTTATTTGTTCTCCACCTCCAAACAGGTATTGTTAAAGACAGGAGGTGCTCAAAGATTACATCTGTTTAGCCCTTACCTTATTATGAGTAATTTTGAGATGCTTTTGCACTTCTGTATCAAGAATGGGAAATCCTTTCCTCCTTTGAGAGCTCAATGAGCATTTCTGAGCTGGTTTAGCAAGTTAGAGGACAAAACTTTTAACTCTTTTTAACTCTGAGTTCCCAGTTTATGATTTTTTTATGACTTCACAAACCATTGGTTATTTAGATATTTATTTCTACTCCAGAGACACAAAGGCAGGAACCCGGAGACTGGTTATGGCAAAAAGAAGAGTAACTGTGGGCAGCCTGTTGTGTTTTCCATAGCAGATGCAATTTCATTCAGAAAAGGAGTTTTGCGTTAGATTGCCTCACAAATCTCATCATTTGTTGATGCAAATAATTTTAAATCCCGTGAATGATGGGTTATTCTTTCCAGATGATTTTAATTAAATACTTGAGGGTTTAAAACTTTATTTTAAACTAAGTTTCAGGTGAGGAACTTTTCCTGTGTTAGCAGTGGAGAAGGATAATATTTTCTGCATAATTCTCTAAAGGGCTGTTGTACAAGACTTCTGCTCTGCCTTTGATTTCTCATCTGTGCCCAGCATTTCAGGGCACAATTTGGACAATTAGAAGATATCACCAGAAACATATTTTCTTGTCATCTGTGGAAGAGAAAGATCAAGGCCTATTGAAATGTATTGCTTTGGTCCAGTTGGTGAGGACTGCAGAAATCTAATGAGAAGCTATAGGAGGCACTGATAACCTCATACATGACATTTCCATAGGCTGCCCAAAATAGAGATGGGTTTACTTTCATATTCTGAGTGAAGTAAGTATTCCTCTTTCTTAAACTCTTTTTCATATGTATAACTATACACAGTTATAAGAAGGTAACTGTATTAGTTGCTCTTGGGCTGTGGGGATTGAACTGGTGCTTGTTTTCCTCTTCCTGAGTATGATTACTTGTTGAAAATGGGATACATTTAGGTCATATTTGGCATGTGTTTAAACTGAGCCTGAGACTTGATTTATGAAAAAGAGGCAATAAGGAACCTAAGTTGTGTGGCTATTGCAGCCAAGCTGCAATTTATTTTGTAGTGTCTCAAGTTAGGAGAGAAGATACATTCATAAAATAAAGTAGGGTAAAGAGTTCAATCGTTAAAGTTTTGATTTTTTTTTTCAAGGTTGCTTTCATCATCATGCCTTTAATTGTGTTAATTGCTTCAAAGGGTTTTCTTGGAGACTAGTTGAAGAGCAGAATCAAAGGAAGGAGAAATTGCCTTAAGCAAAGCCTTTTTGGTGAGAACATTCTTACAGTAACTTATGAGAGAGACATCACCAAAACAGTCACTTTTAAAATCCCTCACTCTTCATGCTTTTTGAAAAAGTCTTGATTTGGAAATGAAAAGCACAGTCTTTCAGAATACAGTATTTCAATACCTGCAGCCGGTGGTAGAGAGCAAAGTGTTTGTCCTGGAATTAATTTCTCACGTTTTCATTTTTTCTATCTGTTGAGGACAGGATGCTAAGGTAGATGAGTTCAGCTGTTGCATTTGATATGCTCTCTGCTCTCCTTTTCTCACTCTCCCCACCCCACACTAATGTTCAACGTTGAGAGCGCTCTCTGGTCTCTCACATAAGAGGCCCAGGGTTTTCTTCTGTCTTTTTTCTGGGCAAATTGTGTCAACTTCATGTGTGCATCACTAT
Source organism: Chloroceryle aenea (assembly GCA_013399075.1). NCBI lineage: Eukaryota > Metazoa > Chordata > Aves > Coraciiformes > Cerylidae > Chloroceryle > Chloroceryle aenea. The sequence goes on from VWZY01011204.1 coordinate 251,318, forward strand.
TTAGGGCTATGGGCTTAGAACCCTGGCAGTAACACACTGCCCCAGATACCTGGAGGTCAGAACACATCTCTGTGTTCTGCTTCCCGCTTCTTGTGCTGCGGCGATCCCGAGAGGGGAAAAAAAAACCCCAGGGCTTCCCAGGGTGCAAGAGCTGGAATATTAACAGAAAAGCTCATGAGAAATGTAAATGTTGGTAAATGGCATTCTGTGATGCTGGGGGTTTTTGTATAGATGAATACTCTGGAAGCAACTGGTCAAAAGTTGCTCATGATGTTGTGCAATTGATATATTTAACTTTTAGGGTGTTTTTTTTAAAACCAAAACCAAACCACCCTGCTCTCAGCTATTGTGACACCCTCCATTCCAACACTACTTGCAGTTAACTTGGAACTGCTTAACAACTGATACAAGACTCCTTTGGTTGTTACACATTCAATAAGAGTTATTAATATTGGCATGCAGTAACAGTTTGAGACATCAAATAATGAAAACATTTACAGAAAATATTTAAATTCATTATGCCAACTAAATGGGAGCTCTTCATAGGCATCCTGAGATGCTAAAAAAGAAGTCTATATGTAAGGAAAGTTACATCCAACCTGATTTATTTATTCTTTAGCTTCATGCACAAGTGGTCATAACACATTTTTAAGCCAAGGCAGAAAGTAATCTCCAGGTAACAATATTCTGTGCTATTTTAAGGGTGTATGCCCTGCTGCTGTGGTTTTTAAAGCACAAAATAATGATGGCATACCGTGCAGAGGTCTGGCTTGCCTGAGGCAAATGGGCTGAATGCTCTAGATGCAGACTTGTGTTTGCTGATGAAAATGTTGAAAAGGAGCTGGGTTTCCTTGGTTTGTGGTTGATTTTTTTTGTGTGTGTTGGTTTAATTTTCCTCTTTTAATTTGCTGTTAGTTATAGTGCATTTAATGAACAGCTGAAATATTTTACACAATACAAATATAAGTTACGTAAGGGCTTCAGGGAAGGAAGTTTGAAGCTCAGTTTTGGCAAGATTCAGTTGACTGCTTGATGCTGGCAAGAAGAATGCCAGGCAATTTTGGTCCCAAATTGGGACCAGGTAGCTTTTCAAGCAAAGAATGAGGGTCTTGACAGATTTCCTAGCAAGTGGACAACAGGAGTTCTACCACTATGTTATTAGAAAATAAAGCTAATGAGAGAGGAGGGAGTCAGGAAGGCTAAGAAATGCCCAGATTCACGAAGGAAGAGAGGACAGCAGCATGTTACAGGAGCCAGATGAAAGAGGAGTCGTGTGGAGTGTGTGTGCTGAGGGACTGGTCACAGTGAGGTTGTTGGAGATCCGATGAAACGATTCCAGTTTGCATCCAGAGCATTCCAGTGGTGTCGGGATGCTTTTGGCCATGTAGTGCTTTTAAAAGCTAAGTACCCTGTCTGCTTTTTCCATCACTTTAAATGGAAAACAACAGAAAGATGTAGTTCAGCAGATTAGCAGCTCCTCTTATGGACAGGAGTTCATGAACTTATTATCTTGCAGCTCCTGTCTGTGCTGTGCATACACAGTCTGACAGCCTTTTTTCAGCATCCGTGTTTACCTGCCAAGTAAAACTGGAGATAGTAAGCATTTTTCATAGTGATCTGGAGAGAACAGATCAGACATAGAGGAATGGAGTGTGGCTTTTTTAACTGAAGAGATATGTGAATAATACACTAGAAGAGCAATAGAGGTAGAGAACCTTTACTAATTAGAACTTTGATGTAATATAGAAGTGTTGGTGGTGTTTGAGTGTGCAAATGACCAAGCATTAGCTTATTGCAAATGTATTTGGATACAGGAATAGGATTTGCTTTCCTATTCTGTTGGGATTTACAAATATTTAGCGTAACAGCTTTCTGCTTTGTAGTGAAGTAACTTCAGTTTCAGTTTGTAATTTGCTGAGGGTTTTGATGGTTCATCTGGAATCTTGTGTCGACTCTTGGAACAGCTCTTGCAGTTTGAATCTTTGGAATAGAGGTGTACCCAAGAAATTTCTTGGGTATAGTGGGCTCTGCAAAGTTTTGCTCCTGTAGCCTTAGTCATTGTGTTCTTGCTTCTCAATGTCCTGGTTCAAAAGAGCTCGGGGAGGGGATAAATTCTGTGGCAAAACAGGAGAACAAGGAAATCCCTCGAATATGAATCTCCTTTACCTGGAGGACAAACGAAAGCTGTACTGATCTTGAGGAATGTTCTGGAAAATAAGATTTGTAGCAAACTACTGTGTAGCAGTCACCAGAGGTTCAGAAATAAATCAAACCAAATATTTTTTTTAATCTTTTCCCAGTGTAATGTTAAGACCATTTGTTCTGTATAGGCTAAGTACAAAAGTGATAATGATTATTGGCATATTATTGCTGTTTGAGTTCTACTTTCCTCCTCTGGGGGGGGAGGAAAGAAATAAGGTGTAAGGAAAACAATCTTTGCACCTACAGAATGATGAGTAATGCTTTGGAAGCTTCTAAATACTTGAGGTTTTTAATGATTCAGGGTAAAAATGCAGATAATCTGTTTTATTAACTGAAAGTCTTCTTTCTGAATATATTGAATAGTTCACTTCAGAAGGCACGGAAGAAATCTCTTATGGTTTTGTTGGCTGCTAAGTGATGCAGTAGGGTGGGCTTAAGAAGTGCCTTAAGGCTCATTATGTTGAGCAAAAGCAGCAGAATTGGCCAGAGAGGTCTTGGAATGTAGTTGCACAAGCGGCTGAGTTTGTCTGATGGCTGTTGCTGCTGGAAGAGAGAGATCCCACCTTGCTCTTCCCTTCCTGGTGCCCGTGCAGTTCTGTGCCTCCTGTGCATTGGCTGTGGCTTGGTCTGGCCCTTCTGTGAACTACTGTAATTTCTTCATCCAGGAACAGAGAAAAACAGGTGTCGTCTTTAGAGTTTTTCTGCTGGGCTGATGCAGATCACTGAGGGAGGTGGTTTAATGTGTGCCCTCTCTCAGTGCGTGATATTTAGGTTCCTCAGTGAGGCTGCATTGCTTCAGGGAATTTACTGCTTCCCAAGGATGCTTTTGCCCTAGCTTCTGAAGTAGCTTCTGATCTCTATGGCACCTTGTGCAGTTCTTCTAGTTCTCTGCCATTTCTCCTGCAGCTGAAATGAAAAAGGTTGAATAATTCTCAGCTTCTCCCTTTCCAAAATATAGATGAATGGCCTTGCATATTGTAGTTGCCCTTCTTTGCCAAACAGATTGGTTTCATTTATTTGTAAGCAACATTTATAACACAATTCTACAAACAGGCAACAAAGAGCAGTATCAAGCAACAATTTCAAGCATGTGTCTAGATTTTTCTCTCTACCCCTTCACTTCAGGATCCAGTTAGGAGTGGAGCACGACTGTTGGCATTCCTTGTACGTGTCTGGCAGGAGCAAACGTTCTCTCTTTCTTCATCTTAATACAGCACTCGGTGTAGGAAAGGCTGTATGTCTTTCACAGGCTGTCTAGCCTCGCGGGGTGAATAGGTGTCAAATATGCCTCGAATATTTTTATGGCTGAGGCAAACCTAGTTGTTAAAAGAGAAGATTACAGTTGGGTGTTCCTCTTCAGGATAGCCATGGGCATGTCCGGTCACCTCTATGTGTTTTCTGAAATTAAGTTGCCTTAGGAACTAAATGCATTTAAATGCTGTATTTCAAAATCCCTCGTCTGAAGAATCTCAGAGAAGCTGAGATGAGAATGGCTACCCTCCCAGACGGGGTAAGTGGGATGCTTAAAATCTTCCAGCTGTTTGTCAGATACGTAAGTCTCTGCTCTGAACTGCTGTACCATCTGTCTCACTAAAAGAGGTGCACTGAGCAGGGAGAAAAACATCTTTCCAATTCAGATGAGTCTACTGCATCCTGTGAGATAATCAAGTCACAGATGATTATGGGAACAGTGAATTTAAAGTTTTATAGGAATTGCCTCATAAAAGATGTGAAAGATGAAGTTTGAATGGGTATCTCAAAGGAGCAACCTCATACATTTTTGTATGCTATGTGATTTTGGTGTTACTTAGCCTTATAGGGAGGTAGTAGGTTTTGTTTCCTCTGTAACAAGTGCTATTTTTATTTAAATTAATGGTGTTAGCTAACCATTATTTTATTATTACAAATGCCTTATATTTGATGAGTAACTCTCTATCTGAAATATCTGAGGAGATCTGAAAGGTGTAGCAGGAGGGACGGGTAAATTTTATAGATGTGGAATAATCCAGATGCTTAAAAGATGAGTTCTACAGTACAATGAACATGAAATTAATGAAGTGTAAAAGGCCTCCGACAAGAAAAACAGGAAAGAAGTTTCTTAGCCCCTGGTGCCATCTACAGGATTACCACTGAACAGGCAGAGAAAGCATGAAGCAGGAATTTGGGTGGCAGTTTGCAGTGCCTGGTAAGAAAGCAAGAAAGTGTCACCTACAGCAAAACCCGGTGAGACACGATTTCGTTGTCACACTAAGTTCCATAACAATGTGTACAGCGAGTTGTTTGCAGCTTATGAGCAGCGTTAGGTTTGTTGGGTGGGGAATACACCACGTCGTGAGGTTTCTCTACACATCTTGTTTTCAGCTTCTGCAGTAGCAGGTGGCTTAACCAAGTTTGTTTTCTTTAGATTGGTTGAAAGAAATAGCAGCTATTTAAAATCATGCATCCACTGTGAGCCAGTTTGGGGATGACTGGCCCTTTGGCTCTGCTTCCTTTTTGAAAGCTGTCTCCTCAAAGAGGAGCTATGGACCCTAAATATTTTCCTAAATAACCAAGAAGAATCAAAGTTGGGGTTTTGGGAGAGAGGGAGTGTAAGCTGAAACCTGAAGATGGAGGTGATGAGGATGATGGTATCTGTAAAATTGTCAAGCCCAAGGAGTTGCCTCTGGTTAAGAGTACAAACCTGCTGTTTGGCAAGTGGCTTCTGCAAGACGTCTGGGAGTGTTCCCATCTGCTTAGCAAGAGCTTAGCATTCACGAAGAATGTTTTCCTCTTGCCTCTGATGGAAGCTCCCCCTTGTCAGAAGCTGCCCTGACCTCAATTATTTACCTATTCATCACTTTCCTCCTGACTGCTGCAACGCGATACTCCTGGGCACGAATCCTGCAGCTCCTCCGAAGCTCCAGCTGGTTTAGGGTCTTGTTGTGTTGTCATCTCGGCAGCACTGGCTGCCATGAGTTCAATCTGATCTTCCTTTCTGTGTTGGCTTTCTGCAGAACAGCAAGCAAAGGAATTGGCCCTTCCTCTTCAGAGTGCTTGCCGATGGGAGGTGGATGATGCATGCTGACAGTATTTCAGGTGTACAGGCACTACTGCTTCAGCTAGACTGCAAATCTCTACAAGTCAATAGTCTCTCTATTTGAAAGAGTCTTTGGATCAGTGTAGGCAAGTGGGTATGGGAGGGAAAGGTTTCAAAGTGGTATCAGAGGTCTGTTGAGGACTCTGTCGCTGCAGGAGTGGAGATCAGACATGTGATGGTAAGTCAGGTATACAGGGCTGGTCCTGTACTTTTCTCTTGTGAAAACCTGAATCAAGAGATTCTTTTAATCCCAGGAGAGCAGAGTTTTTCCCCAGATACACGAGCTACCACAGAAGGGACACCAAGACTTTGCAACAGAAGCTGGGTTAGTAAAGTGGCTTCAACACTGAAAGACTGTCTTTACTCATACAGCTGTTCTGATATCTTCTGAAAGCAAAAAGGAAACCCTCTTAGCAGGATGAGGGATAGGAAGGTGCAAAGGCCTTAAAGTTAAGGACTTTCTTTGTAAGTAAGCTGTTTCTTCTTTAAAAAAAAAAAAAGGAAAAAAAGCTGTAGAAGAGCTGTGTGTGCCCGTGGTTGAAAGACTTATGTCTCCCTGGCCTGATTAACCCAGCATTATGCTTCAGAATTGTAAGAAGTTTGCAATTTCTGAACCAGTTCTTTGCTTGGACCAGGCCACAGCTGAAGTTCTGAAGTTTATTATTGCTCCTACAAGCCACCAGAGAAAGTAAACAAATAGAAAAATGTAGGTGTATTCGAACTGCTCAGACTTTGTCAAAATGCCCATTGAACAAGTAAACTCCTGCCTTGACTTCCACTGGGAATGCTTCGCCTTACTATTCTGACCTTTTTAAAATGAAAAATAAAATAGGAAAGCAAACTTCCGACACGAATCAAACATTATCAAAAAGCACGGATGTGTAGAAATGGTGCTGGTGCTAAATGAACCAAGCGTGGGAAGGTTGCCACTGGGCACTTGCATTTCCAATGTGTGGAAGGAGTAAGTGTCTGGTCATGGCAGAGCACCTGGAATGAGATCTTTCCATACAGAAGCATAAGTCCACTTGTTGTGATGGTGGTATTTTAACCTGCAGGGTAAGGCTGGATCTCATTGTCGTTTGTGTCCTGTTTGTTTTGATGCCATCTCGGTTTAGAATCCTGGTGATGAGCATGAAGGGTTAAAGTCAAGTCTCAAGCAGCAGGTTATAGTATGTGACATCAGTTCTGCTTCATTAAAAAAAGGATCCATTCCAATCTTTCAGAAGTCTAAGCAAAATCAGTATTTATTTGCTGTTGCTTATTAAGAGCTAAGTAGAAACCATGAACAGTTTGGGCAGAGCAGAAGATGTTTCATTGTTTAAAGGTGGCTGCTAAATAAAATGCCATTTACTGTTCTTTAGCTGAACATAAATGTATAGAAGCTCCCTCTCTATAATGGATTTCCAAGGGCCTGAGGATAAATGAATAATTCCATTAGGCAAAATGTATGTCCTTTTGGCCCAAGTTCTCTAATCTGAATGATTTTCTTAAAAAATAATTTGCCTGTGAATGCACAGGCACCAAAAAAGCAAGGTCAACGTTAGCATGAAGGAGTAAAAGCAGATGCCAAAGCTGATCCTCGATTAGAAGAGCTTTCCTCTCGGGTTTAAGTGACAATGACACGGTGGGGAAGGTTTTCAGTGCAGCCTTCAAGACTGAATCTCTGCTGGCAGAGGGAATGGCATAGTTAAATCCTCACAGGTTGTGCTGAATGTCTGTCACATCAGGTCAGTTATTAAGATATGAACCCCCTGGGCAAACCAAAGAGCAAAACTTAAAACACTTCTCGGGGTACTATTTTTACAGCTATTGAAAACTTACATTAGCAGGGCACCAAATTTATCTTAAGGTATTTGTGTGAATGTTTTTCTTTCTCTGTTCCTTTATATGTGGGAGCTTCGGAAGGCTGCTGTAGGAGTTAATTAGGAGCAGTAATTAGTCTTGTAAGTTAGCTACAGAGGTAGAGTCGTTACTTGTGCTGTGCTCCAATTCCAGTGAATAAAGTGGCATTTTAAGAAATGTATACAGTAGAATGCCTATGTCCTGAGAGCTTAAGGAGTTAACACTGATACCTCTGCTCAAAAGCAAGAGCATAGATGGAGAGAGAAGGTTTTTCTCTTTAACCCTCTTAACATAATATGACAGAAAACAGTTATCATTCTTCCTTTCATGGCAGTGAAAACAGGACTGTGAAAACTTGGGGTTGGGGCTTTTGGTTTAATTTCCTAGCTTCTTTGAGCCCTTTTTCCCCACTCTTTGTCTTTTTATCTTTGAAAAAAAAAAGCCTAACTAGCTAGGGGATTTTTGTTTGTTGGGTTTTTTTGTTTGTTTGTTTGTTTTGTCTTGTTATTTTAACTAGACTTGGTCTTTTTTCAATGGTGCCCAGTGGCAGGGCAAGAGGTAAATGGCACAAACTTGAACATAGGAAATTCCATCTAAACATTTGGAGGAACCCCTTTACTTTAAGGGTAGCAGAGCCCTGGAACAAGCTGCCCAGAGGTGGTGGAGTCTCCAACTCTGGAGACTTTCAGAACCTGCCTGGACATGATCCTGTGCAACCTTCTTTAGGTGTTCCTGCTCTGGCAGGGGGGTTGGACTCGATGATCTCCAGAGGTCCCTTCCAACCACTACCATTCTGTGATTCATGGCTGTAGGAGTCCTGAGAGTGAATTAATTTTCTGGTGTAGGGACAATCTGACACAAAGCTTTCACTCTGCTAAAGAGAGGAGCACCAGCTGATAGCTGTGGCCAGGAGTCGGGAAAAGCTCTGCAGCCAGAGAAAAAAGGGAAATTCCCCTGTATAGATTCCTAGTTAAAATGTAAATTGAGGCTCTCTATTTCCTCTTGACTTTCTCTAGGACCTTCCAGACCCTGTACTGTAGAGTTGTGGCCTGATGGGATGATATTTTGCTGTGTTTTTGAGAAAAGAGGTAACTGTCAGCGAAGTCAAGTGCCTTTTGGAGAGGGGGAGTCAAAAGGAAAAAGTTAAGAGTTATCAGGAGCAGAGATTTTTCTGATTGTGGGCTGCTGTGCTTGTCTTGGGAGCTCCAAGATGTATATGGATCCATATGGATTTAGACACTTATAAAACAGACACTTAAATTTAGTAGAGTTTAAGGATACTTTTATGGAAAAATTTCTGTTCCCCTTAAGTACCAGGGTCTTTCCAAGTTGTCATGGAATTAATTTGGGTGCAGTTTGTAGAAATATTCTACTTTAAATGGTAATTTATGCTTACCAAAAGGGCACTGGTCTTGTATCCTGGTTTATAAAAGAAATATCTAAATCCTGCCTAGGAAGAGCTGGGCAGATGTTAAACACAGACTCATGGTGGCCCTTAGAGTGGAAATCCTTGAAATTCCTCCCTTGCTTTTGACATATACTTAGCTGCACAATAGTGACTTTTTTTTTGTGGGCCCACAAAAGCTAAATGTTCAGGATCTGGTAGCATACTGTAACTATACAACATGATCTCAATACATGTGATTGAGAGTTAAAAACCACATTTCTGTAGAGGGTGTAGTGTGGTGCTACTGCTGCTGAGCTGAGCTGTGAACAGTGAATAATGTGCACTCACCTAGCCCAAAGCAAATGCAAAATCATGCAGTGTAGCCTGACCTTTTCTCATTGCAGGTTAACCTGAGTCTAATTATCTTGGATTTGCCTCAGGCTAAGAGTGGACAGGAATCATAGCTTGGTAACTATCCTAGTAGTAACTTTTTAACTCTTACTAACTTGTTTTTGTGTTTACATCTTGTGCTAGTGGAGTTGAGGGCGGGGAATTTGGGATGAAACAAAGGAGAACAAACCACAAGTGTTTGTAGCAGAGGCACTGGTCACCTGCTGTAAATCTTAACTGAAGTTCAGGACTGACCTACTGGGCGTTGGGGTGTAGAGGCTTCAATAACTTAGAGTCCAAACAGCTTGAGGTCAATCCTAAAATTAAAAAGGGATCAATAGTTTAGTATCAACAGTACTCGGGATTTGTTGTTTGGGTTCTTATTCCTTTGAGGTTGTGAGATAATGAAGCAGAATTGTAAATGTGCAGTGTCAAAACTTATGGAAGTGTCTGAAGTTCTTAAGTTTTAATTTTGTTCGCCCTTGTGGTATTGGCCTATACATTTGAAGTATCACATTTATTTCTTTAAGCTTGCATAATTTTTATTACCAGTTGCGAACTGGTTTCACTTTGTGTTTTCCTCACTGATTCCAAACGAGGTCACTGAACTGGGGATTCATGTTCCAGGTTTAAAGAGCAAAGAAATACCCAGTTTTAAGAGATGCTTGCTTTTTCTTTGACCTGTCAATTCAGAAATGTGGCACTTGGCTCTGAAAGTACTCTAGATGAGCTTAAAGTAAGCTCTGGGTCATGTGATGAGGTAGGTGGTGTGGAAATGCACTGTTGGAACTTTCCCCTTCAAAATCCCCTCTGTTTTGAATGGTGCTTTCCTTGCAGTGTATTCTGAGAGATCTTGGTCATCACAGCTTGAGATAACAGTGGCAAAATTTGACCTTATGTTATCAGGCCACTTCCAGAAGTTCATAGGAATTTCTGAAGGTGACATTTGTGACAGCATAGCTGCAACCCAGGAATTTCATACCTCATTACAGCTACTGTGTAAGTTCATAAAACTGAAAAATACACAGCTACATTCTAAACTTGCTAAGTGCCATTCTAACTCAGAATGAAATTCTTTCACAAGTTATCAAAACCCCTCACTATCTAAAGCTTAAAACCCCACACTTACAACCAACTTGGTTCAGCTAGTGATGGTATGTGCCAGGTATTCTCCATGTGCTCATGCCTTTATTTTGAGCGTGGTTCAAAATCTCCAACACTTCAGTCTAGTTTTTGTAGCTAGGAATAAATACACCAAATAAGCAGCTTCCAAATGGGAAATGGCTTTATGCCATAGCTTTTCATGTAGCCACAGCAAAAAGTGAAGTCAGCTAGAGAAGTCTTGACTGGTAAATTTGACTTCAAAACTATTTTAGCGAATTACCTGAAAATGCTGTGGATCTCTGGACATCTGAGACTTCTCCTAACATGAGACAGACAATTTAATGCTACACTTGCTGTGTGTGCAGCAGCTACAGCATCCCTGGGGGACTGTTGCAATGATTCAGAAAAACATTCTAGCTTTATTTTGAAGGAACAGTAGTCTTTTTTTACTTGTTAAGATTATGGCCAGCATCCATGTTACCCTCTTTCTTGACTTTGCTTTGAAAAAATAGTTTTGGTCTGGAAAATGACCAGTTTTAGTCTGAAGAAAAATGTTTCCCTAACACTGTAGGAGAAAGGGTGAAGTCTGAATTACAGTGCACTTGCAGTTTTGTTGCATTTTTTTTGCCATTTGACTCAAAACCAACCTTCTGTTTTTGTCTGAAACAGCTTTCCTTGAAAGTGTTCTCAACATCTCTTCAGATCATGTAGTGTCTATAGCTGCAAAAAGCCAACCAGCTGAAAAAGCCTTCAACAGTGCAGTAGATCACCTCATCCCACTTGTCACCAGTAGTGCCTAAGGGCACACTCAACTGCTGCCCAGTCTCTAAAATTTGAATTATTTTGCACAGAAATGGGACTGCTGATCACTGACCTGCAGTAGCATGTACTATTAGCCCTCAAGTTTAGATGAGGATGCATTTCTAGACACGTTCCAAATTATTAATGGCTATGAAATCAATGCCTGTGGTGCTTACATCTGCCCTTAACTTTGGGAAGGGCTGTTCAGCTTGTCTGTGGTGGTACAGCAGGAGTGAGTGACCCAGCACTGGGGTTGCTCTGATGCTCTTTCTTCAGCAGAACCCATCACAATCACTTAACAAGTTATTTCCCTGCACTAGGCAGTCCACATGGAGCTTCTGAGCCCTTGCAGAATAATGTGCCTTTTGGAGAGAGAGGTGAAAACAGAGACCAAGTGTTGTTAGCTGAAGGGTTTTGTGCTTTGCATCTCTGGAACTTTAAGTCCAGAGGAGATTTAGGAAAAAAATTGAGTTTTGTTGCTCCTAGATATTAGCAAAAAAAATTGTTGAAAGGTCCTTGCACTGCAAGATTATTAATAATCATCATCTCAATAGCCAAGGGGAAAAAACTGCCTCTAAATCAGTTGGAAACAAGGTTTATTAACTGGAAAAGGAAAAGAACGCTTTTCTCTAGCTAAGTTTTACTCTAAAATGTAATGTATGTTCAAGACCAAACAATCTCAAATACAGAATATTCTGCTGTTTTCATGTGAGAGGTGGAAGTAGTAGTGATGGACCTAAGTTACTAAATCCCAGTCTCACTAAAATAAGAGTGTGGTTTCTGCCTTTCACTCTTCTCCAGTGTGTGATGGTGGGTTTTTTTCCCTTCCCTATGTGTCTGATGGAATCATTTTGACTGTAAAACTTAATTGGCTTAATGCAGCTTGGCATGACTGCCACCTTTTCTGAGATGAGATAGGAGATTGCCCCTTCAGTGCTGCTTCAGCAGCCAACCTCCTCCTCCTCCTCCATTCCCAGCTTGCGCAGGGCTGGGCTGTTTCTGGAGAGGGAGTTGGTGATTGTTAATCCACCTACATGTAACCTCTGCCACCAGAAGAGCAGCTTCAGTGGGTGCTGTCACCTGTGGCACTGCTGCCAGCCTAGCTCTGGCCTTTCTTTCAGCTTTCCTTTCAGTCCTGGCCCCCTCCTTGGGCTGTAAGAGCAAGGACAAGAGCTGTAGTATGTGTGGCAGTAATTGCTACGACGTTAATAGCAGCATGGTGTAGACAGAAATGGGGAGGTTGGGAGCCAGCACTGCTGCAGGATGCACTGGAGGAAGAGCAGTGAGGGAGCAGCCCAAAGCTCTGCTCCAGCCACAGAAGTTACCAAGAAGGTGTTGTACAGGGCCTCCAAAAAGTGTCTGTAGCCGAGATGAAGAAGTTTTTAACCTTAGCCTGTGGTGTATCCTTTCTGAGGAACTGAAGATAGTGATGATGGAAAACAATTCTAATTTAAGTAAAAAAATTGGTTTATTTTAGTGGTTTTTTTTTAAATCAATTATGTACTGATTCCTTCCTCAGAACCCTTTCTTGGTATCGGTGGCAATAGTACCCTGTGGTGTACAGCAGACGTGTGTACGGTGCTGCACTAGCTCTGATCCTTTTGTTAGGTGTGGGTTGTGTTGGAAGAGATCTAATTTGAGTAGTTGTGTGCTTTACAATACATCATTGACATGGACAGTACTGTGGTGGTGTCTAGCTAAGTAAGTTCTTCCTCTCCATTGCCCTGTATCTTGCCCTTCAAGAAAACAGTGCAGTTATTTTTTTATTTTTATTAAAAAAGAAAAGGAAGAGTAAATAGTAAGATACCTGTCTGGTCCATGCTATTTGAGATAAAGCTAATTTCTTTTATTAATGATACTTTCTCCTTTAGTTAAATCTGATCTGCAAAGAATTCCCATTGTACAAGCTTCATCACTGTTAGTTCCAGGATGCAGGCACTCTCTCTGCAAAACTGTAAGGAAATAAAAGGTTACTGAGGGAGTATTTGTTCCCCTCTCTGTTCACCTCACAAGTTACATTGAAAACTTCCCTAAAAAGAACCATAATTCTGAGACTGTCAGAAGAATTTTAATTGCACAGTAGTAAAACTGGGAAGTTAGTATTCACTACAAGCCAGTTTTCCCAGGAAATTGATGGGAGATAATGACTCGGAGGAAGAATTAAAGTTCCAAGACAATGGCAATTTTAATAAGAGAATATAACACAAGTGTGATACTCTCTTCTTGAGTGTTTATGTTCATGACTACTACTATGTGTGAATATAACAAGCATCATCTATGCAGATACAGAAGTACTGCATAATTTCTGTATGATGAAAAAGGGAAATTATCTAAGAAATACTTACATTACTTCTAAATTATTGGCTTGAAGTAATTTAAGTCATCAGACTGCCATTCCAGTAACTTTAGATATACCTGGAATTACAGATTCTGTCTGTTACTTGTCATACTAGCTAGCTTGAATTTCCTACTTGATGCACTGTCTTCTTCCTCAGAGCTAAAGCAAAGTGTTGCATATTTCTGAATCTTTGGTTTTGTGGCTTTTGAAGATATGTTTGGTAAATTTGATGCAGCACCATTGAATTTAGGTGTTCCATGTTTGGGTGTTACTTCATGTAAATGCTGTTAGACACTTCTTGGATTATTTTACAGAAGGGATGTTTTAAGTTTGTGGTTTGATTCTTCTGCAGGCATAATAGGCCTGATAAGACTGGAACACCAGTGCTACAAAATCATATTACAAGGGAATATGGTGGTAGGACAAGGGATAATGGCTTTAAACTGAAAGATTCTAGATTTGGATGAGGTGTAAAGAAGAAATTCTTCACCATGAGGGCGGGGAGACACTAGAACACGTTGTCCGGGGAGGTTGTGGATCCCCCATCCCTGGAGGTGTTCAAAGCCAGGTTGGATGGGGCTTTGAGCAACCTGATCTAGTGGAAGGTGCCCCTGCCCATGGCAGGGGGGGTGGAACAGATAATCTATAAGGTTGCTTCCAGTCCAAAACATTGTGTTACTCTACGATGATTACACATGGTAGTGAGAACTTGCAGGTGTAAGTTACAGACAGTGGGATATTTGAGTTGCATTAATATGGAGCCTTTGAAAGAGGGATTGCCCTAGCACACGATTGTCCTAATACATGAATGTGAACCCTGGTCAGGGATGGTGTAAATATCTAGTATATCAAGGACAGTATAAATTTCTAGTACATTAAATATTAAAGTTAGCAGATGTTGCACACCAAGAGTTAGCATATCTGTCCTTCCTTTTATTGCCTGGAAGAAACATTTACACTAACCCATGACATTTTCATTCAAGTCTCGAGATGGCATTGGCAATGTCCTCTGACACAGTCACCAAATTTCTATCTGATGTGAAGACCAGTAAGGGTACCTAATTAAACTTTACTTGTTGGGAATTTGCAACAGGATTGACATTTTCTATATAGAGTCTGTTAACATTTGCAAGTTCTTGGTTTTAGATTCCCAACTTACCTATAACTTTCAAATGCACCCTGAGTTATCATTTTCAGTCACTAACTCTAGAGAACAAGAATCTGATTACTTAAAGACTACAAACTTTCTTTTGACCTGAATTCTGCTCAGGGCATAGAACTAGTAACTCCTGTTGGCATTAAGTATAGTTAGTTTGTGCTGGTCTAGATCCTGCTGTAGTGTTAAACTGCCCTCAGAAGTTGCTCTTCCTGTGTGTATTTGGAGTGGTTAGGGATGTGAAGTACTTTTTTATGGACATCACTTTCTGTATTTTTGCTCTGTGTATGTTAATGAAACCATCTAGTCTTCAGTGTCTGATAACAGGCTGACAGTAATTTGTTTATTCTGTGTCCAAGATGGGGAGGAAAAAAGGCTCTCTCCAAAGATGTTATTGTTGGGAGTTATCCTACTTCTTGAGAAGCATCAGCGTGGTGCTATCATTCTGTTCTGTGTACTTCTGTGCAAGAACAGCACTCTTCCAAGAGTGTGCAAATCCCACCATGGACCTGGAGGATCACATCTGATTTTTATCTTTTTCACTCTTACTTAGGGTTCTTTTTTTTTAATTTTCCTTTCCCCTTCCTTCCCTCTTGTGGCTTCCTCCTAAGAGCCTGCCCTTCTCCAGTTTAGAATGTGGTGAAAGAGGGAGTAAGCTGGGGAGCTTGGCAAGGCTGAGGAGGGCACTGCCTGGTCTCTCTGGTCTGCTGACACTTGCAAGTTTGTTTTTGGAGTGGAGCCCATCTGGAGTGAGCATGTGTGCAAAGAAACAGTTTTGTTCTTTCAATTTTTAAAATTTGGGAAAGTTCAGGAGGATGATAAGCATAAAATCTAGGGGGGGAAAAAAAGTTTGCTGTGGTGCTGTCAGCCTGTAATTAAAGTTGTACTTCAGTACCTTTAGTGCTTTGGGGCTTGAACTGAGAGCTTGCCTAGCTGGTTGAACAGAAAAGTCAGGCTAAGCCTCAATAAATATATATATATTGATAACCTTTCTTCATTGCTGGCTTTTGCAGGTTTATCTGTCAAACTATCCAGGTTATAAGAATCAGTGTGTCTTCTTGGGTGGTTGTTTCTGCTTCTGAGAGACTGAATAATGTTTGGGGCAGGAAGTGGTGGATCCCCAATTGTCTGTCTATAGAAACACCTCTCCCGAGCCTTGACTATTAAGGAACTTTGTAGATGGGCAGGAATGCATATACAGACTGAATTATGTCTTGCCTTTGGGTCAGGCTGTTGATTGTGTCTGGATATTTTCCTACAGTTTCTGCTTTCCCTCTTCCAATGGAGTGTTTTCAGTTTCCTCACAGCAGGGCTGCATGTCTCTGCAGAAATTCATCCTGACAGGGAAGACCTTTCTGGTTTTTATTTTTTCTTGAGGAATGAATAGCCAGAATAGAATAAAGCATAGAAACAGATACTGCTTTTAAGGGAAGAATCCAATTTCTTCCTTTTCTTTCTTTCTGATCCCTGACACTTCACCACAAAATGCTAATCACGTTTCATTGTAGAAACCTCAGGATCCGCTGTGGCCGCCTCATCGGCAGGAAGGAGCCATCCGAGTGCAAACACAGAGGCACCAAAAGGTTCTAGCATTCTAGCCAGCTACGTCGTACTCTGCTGAAGAGAGAAAATGAAATCTCTTGGAATTTTTTTTGGAATGGCATCTAACGATGCTAAAAGCAGTATTTGCCAACTGGCAAAGGCACAGTTGATAGGTAAAGAAAATTGTTGAGAACACTGTATTATAATTGTAGCAGTACTGGTTCTTTTTAAAGCTCTAATATATAATTCCAGTGACATGCTTCTTAGATATCTGTACATTTTTCATTTACATTTTGACATTTAAATTTACATCACTTTATGATCCTGTAATTTTACAGCTCATTTTACATACGCTTTTTTCAATGGCAAATTGAAATCACAGATGAAGTGAGCTTAGCTTGAGTAAAGAAGAAAAAAATGTTTAGTGGGATGGAGGGGGGGGGGAAAAATGTAGCACACAACTATTCCTTGGCTGCAAGCTTCTATGTGCAAATTGGGCTCACTTATGAGGACGACCTTTTGATTTATTTTTTTTTTCTGGTGCTAAGAAATCTCACAGAAAGTGAATATGGTTCCTCAAAGTATTAAAATGTCTCCCACTGCTGGTGTGGCATTGAACACGATTGGTAATGCTTCAGAATTTGCCAGCAATCTGCTGTAAAATTATAACTGGGCTATTGGATTTTTGGTGAAAGTTTAGCAAATTTGCTTTGACTGTTCCAAAGTTCAGCTCTATCCTTCAGATGTGAGATAAATAACTTTTTTTATTATTATTCCTCCTAATATTATCTCTTTTGTCATGCTCCATCTCTTAAATTTTTGAAAATATGTTGTTTTTATACATCATCTATATTGGAAGCATTTTATGCTGGACTATTTGCCCTAATGTTTGTCTTCTAAAAGAAAATAATTGCACATCTCTGCGTTAGGGATAACAAACAGCACCATTACACACAGCATAGCAGTAAGAAAGTTTCCCTTGAATGTATGGTATTGTTCTGGCCAAAGATAGCCAGACAGAAGAGGAGAGCACACTGGCTGGCACTCATCATCAAGTTAAAATCTTGAGCAAGCTCTCAATGTTTTCTTTTCTGGGACTGAAATCGTGTCAAGAGCATTTTCTTCATCACATCACGTGTAAGCCTCTCACTGAATTGAATGTTTTTCCACGGAAGTAGCACAAAATGGCTAGTTCTAAGAGAGCCTAGAATTGATAGAAATCAAAGTGAGAGTTTCAAGGCTGTGCAGTGGTGCTGAGATGGCAACTCTCGTCTCAGAACATTTGTAGTTGAATGGCAAAAGCAGAATGCAGTTGGCATCATTGTAGTCATTCATCAAGTCCCAGTACCTCAGGCAATACATGTATTAGATTTTGTCTTTTCCACTGCCTCACGTGAACCAAGTGAGGTCAGGCATAGCTGGTGTTTAGCTCAAGCTGGAGAACTGGTGGGGAGAAAACAAAGGTTAACAGGTAACTTGTTAACTTGTTTCTGCAGGTCAGCACTTTACTAACATTGACAAAGTATCATTTGGGAAAACCCCTTTCATAGAACCTGTTGAATTTGGGCTGAAAGTCTAAAGATTCTGAAATTAGATTATTTTTGTGTATATTTTATTCTTTTCTGCAGATGAGATGTAGCAGTGCTAGTTCTGTGTGATCATTGCAACAGGTTTGTTTCAGTGTTTTTAGTTTTTTGCAATGTGGTGATGATTTGTCTGAATCACTTGGGTTTTTTTACCCAAAGATCTTGCTTTAACTTTGAGTGTATTGCTGGAGGTAGTCCTGAAATGGTCTTTGTGTTCCACTCCAGAAGTGGTTTATGTAACTGAAAAGCAAAAAGATAAAATAATTGAAAATTGGAAGTCATTGTCTTTCATAATTTTACTTGCTGGTTTATTCTTTTCTAAGGAGGAAAAAAACCCAAACCAACCAAATCAAACAAAACAAAAAAATCCCCAAAACAACAAAAGAAAACAAACCCCACATCAAACCCCCAAAATAATCACTCTTGAGAGAATAAAAAACCTGAGTTGTCCTAGTTTTCAATGAGTTTTATATCTTTGCATGGGTTCCTTTTGCCACTGACAATAGTAACAGTTTGCTTTTCATGGAACTATGGAATATTGGAAATAACTTTCCAAAGTGTTTTGACCTCAGTAATGGCTGCAAGTGGCATTTGGTTGATTGTCTTTCCAGAGAAATTAATGATCTTGGGGGGTTAGGACCAAAGTTTAGGTATTTTTATCACAGTGTTGAAATGCAGTTTCTGTGAATGCAAGTGTGAAGCAGCAACATTCTTCAGGTCTTTAAAGAAGACTCTTCAATGGAAGAGGAACTTCTTGCAGCAATTTGAGTTTGTATTTTTCATGTAACACAAATTCTATTATAATTTGTCAAGATTAAGATAAATCTGAAAATGCCAATCCTAATCTGAGTTACTGTCAGTAGAAACTTTTAGTGTTGTGAGCTACGTGGCAAGATGTACTCCAGGTTAGACTAAAATATGAGGTACACCTGGATAATCTACACAGTAAAAAAGCCTGCATGTAAAAAACATCAATTATCTTCCTGCATGTCACAGGCAAAGGTTTTTCTCTTCTTACTCCCACTTCACTTTGTTACAGCAGGAGTTTAATATCAGTGGTGGATTCATTTCTCAGAGCCTGGCATTTCATTTTTATTTGCCACAGTATCTCTTGGAGGTCAGATCAGATCAGTGACTTCCTCATGACTTGTGTAATTCTGGAGTAATTTTGCTTCTGGCAGCTTCACCTTAAGCTCTCTTCAGTTTTCCCTAGGTGGTGGACCTTGGAAAAATCTTTGTTTTCAGGTTGCCTGAAGAAGTTTCCTGTTTTCACCTTTCCAAGAGAAACACTGTAAATATGAAATGTTTTCAAGGTTATCTGGCTTGTATAGTGAATAACAGTTTTCCTTGTACTGTAGGCACCTGAAGTGGTAGCTACACTTCTTTAAAACAAATTCATGAGTCTGGCATGTCATTAATTTTTATTTTTTCCTTTCATTCTTGTATCTGTTCCAAGATACCCTTGAGTAAGGTACCATTCTGTTTGGCAGTTCTGGGTGTCTCTAATTCCTACAAGACTACATTCCGTAACTTCATCCTCTAGGCTCTGGCACCAGGCAATCCAGGAGAAATGGAGGTGGTCAGTACTGCCAAAGCCTTCCCTGAAAAACTACAGAACTTCAGTACAGCAGCTCCATCTCTTCTTTATTTGTGCTGGTGCACTGTTGAAATTGTGGCCCATCTTTTTGTATTATGTCCCTACGTAAATAAATCAGTCAGTGTGAGGGCTGGACTGTCTTCTGGTACGTGCGAAGCCTGGAATCCTTTTGAATGATACACAACACGGGTTTGCCTTTCACTCCCCACCTCATTCCAGCTTTGGTGTTCTGTATACTCACCAAACTGAAGTTCATGCCCTTCACACAATGCTTTTTGCACGCCAGAAGGCATAGACAACAGCAGGGAATGGACTTGTGCAACAAAACTGAGCTAGGAATTTGATGTGAAGCAATGCTAGGTATCTACAGTTTAAGTGTGGTTGGAAACTGTTGAGATATGGGCTACACAGAGACCACTGTTAAATTGTACATGTGTAGCCTTTGTGGTTATAGAATCATAGAATTGTTTAGGTTGGAAAAGAGCTTTAAGGTCATGGAGTACAACTATTAACCCAGCACTGCCAAGTCCATCACTAGACCATGTTCCTCAGCACCACATCTACACAGATCTTAAATATCTTCAGGGATGGTGACTCAACCACTTCCCTGGGAAGCCTGTTCCAGTACTTAACAACTGTTGGTTNCCTGAGGTTCCCCATATCCTTCCAGCCCTTCTTGTAGATGGGCATCACATTTGCCACCATCCAGTCAACTGAGACCTCCCTGGTTAGCCAGGACTCCTGGTAAACGATGGAGAGTGGCTTGTGGAGAACTGCTGCCAGCTCAGTACCATCGGGTGAATCCTATCCACATAGACTTGTGTGTGTTGAGGTAGTGCAACAACAGGTGACCAACCCTTTCTCTTTGGATTATGGGTGCTTCATGCTGCTTCTTTCCCTGTCTTCCAGCTCAGGGGGATGAGTACCTGGAAAATAACTGGTGTTACTAGGTGAAGAAGGTATCAAGTACCTCAGCCTTTTCCTCTTGTTGCTGTTGCCCCCACACCCAGTAAAGGGTGGAGATTCTCCTTAGCCTTGCTCTTGTATTCATAGAAACATTTAGTTACTGTTTTGTATCTATGGTTATCTATCTCTTGAACTTGTTGCTTTATGCAGTCCCACTTGATGGTCAGGAAGACTTCTCATTTGTACCCTAACACATTTCTGGCTTCTGTGTGCATACTGGATGCCTGTTACCCTCTTGATCTTTGCCAAACATATTCACATCTTTAGGAGCAAACACTTTTCAAACCGTATTGTTGATTGTTTGATGAAGTTCAGTGGGTTTTGAGAGCTTTGGGTTGTGAGAGGATTTTTTTGAATCTCTAACTTAGTGACAACTGCTGTACTGAGAGCAGACCTGGAAATCTGTATTTGGGGTAAAGAGAAGATAACATTTTAGATGGTAGGGTTGTCCTTGAGTTGCTGCTGCTGCTTAGTGAAAAAACCACCAGACTTCACAAATTCTCTGGTGTTTATTTGTGTTAACTTTGTGAGAAACAAGCTGATTTCAGACTGACTGAAATGGCATTGATTTCACAGAGAATTGGATCAGAACCACTGATGGTTTTAATAGTTGGATAATGATTTGTAATCTGGTTAGAATATGGGTGATACTTGGATTTAAAATGTGTAACTAGGCTCCTGACATGCAGTTAGTAAACTTGATAGGAGTTCTGCTTCTGCCTTTCCTCTGCCCATTTTTGTTTTCTGACTTACGGCATGAAACACATTCAACAGCTAAACCACTGGACTGATAGATTTTT
>VWZY01011204.1:272914-337832 GCA_013399075.1 Chloroceryle aenea
GCTACAGCCTCCTTTCAGTTAGTTGTAGGGAGCTATGTGGTCTCCCTTGAGCCTTCTTTTTTCCAGGATGAACATCCCCAGTTCCCTCCTCCGCTCCTGTAAGACTTTTTCTTGACGATCTGCCCCATAACCTAACCCTGGCAGCAAGGTCAGACTGACAGGCCTGAGGTTCCCCATATCCTTCCAGCCCTTCTTGTAGATGGGCATCACATTTGCCACCATCCAGTCAACTGAGACCTCCCTGGTTAGCCAGGACTCCTGGTAAACGATGGAGAGTGGCTTGTGGAGAACTGCTGCCAGCTCAGTACCATCGGGTGAATCCTATCCACATAGACTTGTGTGTGTTGAGGTAGTGCAACAACAGGTGACCAACCCTTTCTCTTTGGATTATGGGTGCTTCATGCTGCTTCTTTCCCTGTCTTCCAGCTCAGGGGGATGAGTACCTGGAAAATAACTGGTGTTACTAGGTGAAGAAGGTATCAAGTACCTCAGCCTTTTCCTCTTGTTGCTGTTGCCCCCACACCCAGTAAAGGGTGGAGATTCTCCTTAGCCTTGCTCTTGTATTCATAGAAACATTTAGTTACTGTTTTGTATCTATGGTTATCTATCTCTTGAACTTGTTGCTTTATGCAGTCCCACTTGATGGTCAGGAAGACTTCTCATTTGTACCCTAACACATTTCTGGCTTCTGTGTGCATACTGGATGCCTGTTACCCTCTTGATCTTTGCCAAACATATTCACATCTTTAGGAGCAAACACTTTTCAAACCGTATTGTTGATTGTTTGATGAAGTTCAGTGGGTTTTGAGAGCTTTGGGTTGTGAGAGGATTTTTTTGAATCTCTAACTTAGTGACAACTGCTGTACTGAGAGCAGACCTGGAAATCTGTATTTGGGGTAAAGAGAAGATAACATTTTAGATGGTAGGGTTGTCCTTGAGTTGCTGCTGCTGCTTAGTGAAAAAACCACCAGACTTCACAAATTCTCTGGTGTTTATTTGTGTTAACTTTGTGAGAAACAAGCTGATTTCAGACTGACTGAAATGGCATTGATTTCACAGAGAATTGGATCAGAACCACTGATGGTTTTAATAGTTGGATAATGATTTGTAATCTGGTTAGAATATGGGTGATACTTGGATTTAAAATGTGTAACTAGGCTCCTGACATGCAGTTAGTAAACTTGATAGGAGTTCTGCTTCTGCCTTTCCTCTGCCCATTTTTGTTTTCTGACTTACGGCATGAAACACATTCAACAGCTAAACCACTGGACTGATAGATTTTTGCCATTGCATCCAACCTGTGTTAGCTTGCACTGCTAGTAGTTAGTGCTTCAGAATTTTCCAGAGAGGTACCAAATAATTTGCTGCACCAAATGAAATTCTTGTGGTATTTCTAGCCATCTATGAAACAAGAACACTTGCATGTGTTCACAGGTGTGCCATAGCTGCAACCAAAAGATTAAAATGCAAAGATTTTTTAATTATTATTTTACAAATTGCCTGCAAGAAAATCCTCTGCTTATTTTGTGAAGGGAGTGTACAAGTTGCTACATCTTATCTGAATAATTCCAAACATAATACAGCAAAAACATAACTCTAAAGTACACTTTAATACTAGCGGGTGCAAATGAAGTCACATTTTTATTTCCTGTTTGAATTCATTATTCTGATCCCTGTCAGATTCATATTTATGGTAGTAATGTACCCTGCATGGCAAGTGCTGAGAAAACATTTATAAAAAGCTTTGCCAAAGAAATCTGACTGTATAGACTACAGTGACTTGACTGTTGAGAATCTTCATGTGTTTATAGGGGAAAAAAAAAGGTACTAGTTAAGCAAATCTGATTTGTAGATTTTGTTGCTGAAATACCAAGTTACTTAATAACTCTAATGTATGAGATAGAGTAGTACAGCAGTTCTATTGATATTTTGGCAAAGAAGCAAATATGACTGGTCTTTACCATCTGTTTATAATGCTATATAAAGAAGACCTTACTGGTTGCCATGGAAACCAGCATTTCAAAACCACAAGTGTTTGCTTAAAATCTCAAGCCTTCTAAAGTCTTGTCTTTTCTGGGGGGTGGGGGGGAAGAATAAAAATTCTCTAAAGTTTTCCAGGGATATTTTTTTTTTCCCCCAGCAGTTCACTGTAAAATGCTTTCAGTATTTTTGCACTGTATCTCCTTTCATGACTTCATAAAATTAAAGTATGCTGCTGCTAATTTAATGAGTTTATTTGATGCTTAGCAATGATCCAAGGAAAAGATGGCAGATAGTTGTTGGGTTTTATGTTCGTCTTCGTAAAAGGAAGTTTTCTTGTTCAGATGAACAAGCCTGAGTGTGATATTGAGCCAGTGAAGGGAGAGCTGTGGAATTTGGGTGGAGGTCACGTTGAAAATACTTATTACCTGAGTGACAACCTAAAGTCATTGTAATGATCAGAGTCAGCTCTCTGGGTCTCAGCTGAAAAGACACTCTCTAGAATCAGTAACCTAGAGAATAACAGCAATTGAAGGTAATGCTGGCAAGAGCTCTAGTCTAAGCTTGTCTGTATTTTCCACTGCTGGCTTAAAATGGATTTTTTTGTTTCTTTTTCTTTTTTTTTTTAACTTGGAATAACCCATTGAAAAGCCCTCAGTGTATAGTATTTAGGAGTATATATCTATTTGCTGGAGTATCTGGAAGTATTTACATTTCTTCCCATTTGTGACCATATGTACTATTGCTGCCTTGCATTCTGTTCTCCCTCTCCACTCTGTTTTAAAGTGATTTTTTTTTTTCCCCCACCAGTTTACAAAAGGCTTCTGCCGTATATGAACACACAACTCCAGCATCTACTCACACGTGTAGAGGTGCTGCATTTGGGCTTATGGTGCTGGCTGGTTTTCAACCACTTAAACCAATTTCTCTTTAGTTCTGCTTAAAAGGAAGATCTGTATTTACAGGACTCTCGGTGTGTGTTTGTCTTCAGCTGCTTACCTTAAGTGAGAACAATCCACTGAAGCACAGAACTTGGAACTGCTTTTTCAGTACTAGTAAGGAGCCTTCCATGTTTTTAAGGAATAAGTATTTGTAATAAATTCACCTGAATAATACTGCAGAGGAGTTAAGTTGTTGTTTAGAAATATTGTTGAATACAGAAGGTTAAAAGAATCCTTCAGTAACGGCAATATATATCCTAACATTTTTGTCTTTTCCCATTTCATCTCTTTGTAAAACATGCTGTGAGTATTTTCAGTGTGAGATGATGGCCAGGAGCTGACCTATTTCATTGTTACATTTCCTTAGTAGAGTTTATTTAATACAAAATACTTTTTTTTTTAGCAACAGGCTTTACAATTACAATATTGCTGAAGTGACACCGGACCTCCAGAGTCCAGAGACCTCAGAATTCATTATCCTTGTGAAGCTAATCCTATTTGTGTCATTCCCAGAACTCTTCCAAGATAGTTGTATGGCTTTCCCTTAGCAGAATATTCCCAGTCTGAGAGAGCTTGTTTTCAAAAAGCAAGTCCTGTGCTTGAGTAGACCCATTGATGTTGGTTAACAGTGGGGTGCTAGACCTCCCATGACGTTTAAATAAAGTAAATATTGATGGAGAAATCAGACACACAAAAATTAGGCTTCTGTCTAAGTATCTGTGGTTAGAAAAATAAGGGTGCCAGACCTGCAAGCTGCTGCTGCTGGTCAGAGTAATTGCACTCAGACACTAACTGCATTTTTTGGTATTAGTTTGCCTGCCGTCTGCATCGCGTTCCAAGATCAAGTCGAACACTGACCAGGAAAAACAGCAGAGCCTGACAGTTTAAAAATACATTTTGGTGGTTTGTTTCTCGTGGGGTGTCTTTAGTGTCATCCTTAAGGTAGTCCTTTTTGTCCTGCCTCTACCACTAGTAAGATCTGGTGAGGGGAGGGTGGAATTATTTTTAAATTTATTTCTTTTTTAAATATCTTTGAAATAAATGTATGATTATAGCTACCTTTTTTCTTTTTTTTTTTCCCTCTGTCCATAGCAGGCTGTTTTCAGACCTTAAATGACCATACAGCCTAAAAAACACCTCTTTGGAAACCAGTTTCAGACTGTTGCTGTGCTTCTTAATTCAAATGAAAAAGTTGGTGGTTCCCTTCTTCTTACCAAGCAAAATTTTTCCCTTCTCATACTCAGCCAGTGATAACTTTGCAGAAAAATGGGACTACAGAATAGTTTTCTTTGCTTGTTTGTTTTTAATAGCAGCACCTCCCATTATTCTCTCTCTAGGGGATAACCTGTCCTGAAGGAACTACATCCAAATCCTGTAAAATAATATGCAAGTACTCAGCTGATCTTCATGGCAATGATTCAAATAAGTTCTGCCTTTGGGAAGCCCGGTAAACCTAGCAGCAGTGGATGGTAGCCTGATAGGAGTGTCTGAATGGATTTCTCTGGGAAAGAACTTTTTTTCCCTTTCAGGAATTGGAAGGTTGTATTGGTTTCTAGGAGCTGCAAGTGCTCAAGTACAATGACCTGAAAGTAACCAAGGCAAAGTATCGGTATTTGCTTTGCACCTGCCAAAAATCCTCTAGTTTCTTAATCTTTATAAGATTTGCTTTCTGTGGGATCTTGCCCATTTGAATCTCCACAGCTTTATTTAACCCTCTGACTTGTAGAGTTTCCTGGAAGGGTCTGTCTTTTGTGATCATTGCTGTGTTGAAAAGGTTGTTGGAGTTGGCTTCTTGAAAGTAGAACAGTACGTGGGATATATCCTACAGTTGAAGAAACAGGTACAGGTAGCAACCCCAGAAAGAGATCAGTTCCTCTTCTGATCTTGAAGCATGTTCTGACTTTTCCTAGAAATCCTTCAAAAAGGATTAAGACTTTCTCTTGTGATTAAATTAGTTCTGGGAATGGTGCAATTGACCCTGAGTCCTGTGTGCCTGTCGCTGTTCTAAGCGTAGTTTCTACACTCCCAGTGCCTGTGAAGATCACCTTTAATAAGCAATGGAATGATGAAACTTTGCCATGGAATTTCTCACCTTTAGTTAAGAAATGTTTCTCCTTGTAAGCAAAACACTGTGAAAACTGAGCAGCTACTTTCTACTCCTGTGGAGTCACTCAGGTTGGAGAGAGCCTTGGGAGCTCTCCTCCAGGAGCTTCCTGTTCTTGCAACCTTCTTCCAAGATAAAGCAACTAAGATCATCCTTGTTATGTTTCTGTTCAGTTTGCAAAGAATTAGTATTTCAAGATACACCTGATGTGGATTTCTGGGGCACTCGAATACTTAAATTTCAAAATTTTGTGTGTACAACTCCTTGAGTGACTCTGCCTGTAGAGGTGCAGCTGTGAAGCAGTGACTTTCAGACAAGTGCTTTCTCACTGAGCCACAGCCATTCATTTTTTGTACAGGCATGAGTTACCATCTTGACTTTGTCTTCAAACTATTCAAGCATCACACCAGGTGGTGGCTGGAGTTATTAAAAAGTTGCTTTGTATCCTAAGTGAAGGCCACACTACTTTTAAATTGCTTTCTTTGGCTTTGGATGTCAAGCTAGTGCAGAGACAGTCTTCACACCCGAGTCTTTTTTGGGTTTTTTTTCAGTGTAATCTTTTATTTCCTTGAGATTGGCTTCCTAAAGCTCATGAGTTGAGCCCCCTCATTTGCTCAGAAGCAGAGAGAGCAGCAGTGCTGTTGGAAAGACCTCTCTGGTAACTTGCCATAAGAGCACCTTCCCAAGCTTCGCCTGATGGATTACATAGGTCTGCTCTTACTGGATAAGCCTTTTCATTACCAGGCAGTTTTGTAATGGCAGTGAGCCCCATCCCAACCCTTTTTTTCAGGTGAAGAAATTCCTCCAACCCCAAAACATAATTTCCATATGCAAATAGATGTTTAGTTGCCCAAGACAATAAGTTTCTCAAACGTGTGTGTTCTCATTTGTACCCTCCAGTGGGCTTTTTAAGTCGAGGTGGTTCATGGGTTTCAGAGCATCCCTCCTTCTGTTGTTTCCTGTCAGCTGGATATTTAATTTGAATCCCATTTTTAAGTTCTGCTCTCAGGTGAGGTAAGTTCGTCATGTCCTCACTGCTAAGCTGTGCTCAAAACACATGTTGTGGCAAAGCTGACCAGATAAAATCGAATGCTCTGAGTATTTAAATGAGTTTGAGTGGGGCCATGTGGTCAGATGGTGAATCCTGTGATTCAGGTAAGTGCATCTCTATAATGCAGCATTTAACATCTGTTTAAAAAATGAGTGTGTCAGAGTTTTCTCTTATTTACTTGTGATAAGTAATTAATATAGCAAATTGGCTAAAAGCCCTGAGGCTGGTAGAACTCTTGCATTTCTAATAAAGCAGCCAACAGTCTTGCTGAATACCCCCACGCCTCCAGCACTGGATGAGGAATTGTTGGTTATAATTAATTTTGAAAATGTGCAGGTTTGTTGGTTTTTTTCCTCAATTGTACCTGCATTTGTAACCATGAGAGCATCCTCATAACCCTTCTGTATTAAAAGCAAGAGAGATGCTGCTTTCCTGAGATGTTATAGTTTTAGAACTGTCTTTATATTGTCACATCTGGGATTGTCACTTTGAATAGAGGAGTTTCTTTTTCAGAGCAATTTGTATTTCAGCCTAAAACTGTGTTTTCAATTACATTATCCTAGGCTTATAAATCTTCTTCATCAGCATAATTGATTTAGGTTGAGTTACAGGCTTTCCTAGCTGCTTTTCATTACAGCTGTGGGAACAGGTGATCTTTTTTATTAATTTTTTTCCCCTTTTGGTGGACACCTGAAGAGGGAAGGTAAAGGAATGGCTAAGGAATACCACCCCGTACCTGACTTGTTGGTGGAACTGGTGGAAAGGCTGCAGATGCCATGGCCTTTGTTCACTTTGGTCATGAGCAGAACATTTGGGAAGTACTAAAATTGCTTGACTAAACGTTTCACAATAGAAATTTGTTCTGTATTCTTAGTGGTTAAATGTGTACTACTACCCCTAGGTATGCTCTCTTCTGCTACACCCACTTGCAGAGTCAGTTGACTTCCCAGTTGCTTGTGCTATTATTTTATTTTTCTTTTTAATTCCATTTTTACCATTTGGTACCACGAAATTTTTCCCGTGTCCATCTTTTCCTTACAGTAACTGTTGCATTTACCATATTTCCCCTGTTGTCAATTTGGAGTTTAATGAAAAAAAAAATGGTAAGAACATCAGCTGGTTTTGTCTCGTGCAAAGAATTTAAACTCTTTGCAATATTTAACACCACAAATGGTGCTTGCAATAAATAGTCTATTTTGTCATTATTATTTGTAATGAAAATGTGAATTACTGCTGGAGTTAAACCTGACAGTTACTGGAGGTTAATAATTGTAACTGCAAAGTCTCCTGAAATGGCTGCACATGTGGAGAAACACACAAAGCCTTAAATGACATGCTCATGTTTGCTTGATTTATTCTCTGCGGCAGACGGACCCTGGTAGTAGGAGGTGTGTAATTTGCAGCACATTAGCTATTAGCCAGTGTCATTGCTTGAGTGGGTGGTGTGAGCCTCTGGTGCCTGCACAGTGTCACACTGCGCATGTCGCAGAGCTGGGCACTTCTCCCCTCTGCTGCAAGAGGAGGCTTTTTGTGAGCGTGTTGTTCAGTGTTTAAAACTGTGATCTGTTGGCTCTCAAATGGGTTAGTCAGGCATGCAGATAATTCCTTGAGTAAATACCTTTTTTTTTGGGGGGGGAGGAGGTTTTTTCCTTCTCCTTCCCCCCACTTCTTAATGTTTTGTAAAAATGAATTGTAAAAGTGTTTGCCTTACTTACCTTTTTTTGCTAGGTGGTCCCCCAAGGATGAAGTAATTTGCAGGATCCCCCAGCCTATAACTTAAAGCAAGCAAAACTCTGTTAACTCTTCTCTTTTTGGTACCCTATGCGTATGGTGTTCAGCAGAGGTTTTCCAAAAGAGTCTCAGCTTGATGAATCTTTTTTTTGTCTGCACAATTTCTCTTGGGTTGCTTTTAGTTCACTTTTCCCCCCCAGAGGCACCTATCTGCTGCCACATACCCATCAAGACTAATTGCACCATCTGGAAGACTTTTGTGTAGCTGCTACTGGTGCAGAATCTCTCTTGGGAGCTTAATTCAGAATGTGAATGCGACCCCTGAAGCCATGTCAAGTAGCTGCAGTGGTTTCTAGTCTGGAAAGGATGATCACCCCAGGCTTTATTTGTTTCAAGTCCACTGCAGTTTGCTTTGGCGTGGGCACGTTACATGTCAGCAGCACAACTTCAGTCATATTTTGAATAGAATTAGACTGTGACTCCATAGTAAATCCTGTCTATAATTACATCCAAACCCTATGTAACATATAGGCTTTATGATTAGGTGTAGAAATGACAGACATGTTGCTCCTTATTATTACTCCATGACTTGATTTTTATGTCCTGTTCGCCTACCCCCCCGGCTGAGGTATCTAATAAGAAACCAGGAACTATCTTTAGTAAGGCACTCTGATTTTACCAGCATATATGTGTGAAAAAAACTCCTTTTTTTTTTTTCCTAAACCCACTTTGCTCTAAAAGTGCTGGAGTTGTAAGTAGTCTTGAGGAAAAATACATTTCTGTTTAGCTGCATCATCAGTGTAACTTGTGTGGTTGTGAGTCATGTGGTCAACAGAAGGTCAAGCCAGAGAAGTAAGTCCACCACGGTTATGAGTTCTGTGGACAGGATGTATGCATACTAAGGATTATTATGTGTATTTTCTGGATTGTGTGTGGGTTTTTTGTTTGTTTGCTTGCTTTTTGTTTGTTTTGTTTTGGGTTTGGTCCTTGGTGTTTGGGGATTTTTTTTTTCCCTGGTTATTTCAATGTTCGTTGTGGCTCTGACTTTGGAAATTTATAGTTTTAAGTGTTTGACTGTCTTGGCTGCATTTGGTCAGCTGTATATTGGAACATGGTGAGAAAATAATCATTTATTTGCATGCTTGGTGAGACTAAAGGTAAATTATAAATTCACAGAATGCTGAAGCCAAGAAGCTGTCCCCTCCTCCTCAAAATCTCTCACAACCTTTACCAGGTAAACAAAATACAGGTGCCTACTGCAGGACCACAGTGTGTGTTCTGTGGGAAGAGGTCTGAGCTGTCT
The DNA here is from genome assembly GCA_013399075.1 of Chloroceryle aenea. Taxonomy (NCBI): domain Eukaryota; kingdom Metazoa; phylum Chordata; class Aves; order Coraciiformes; family Cerylidae; genus Chloroceryle; species Chloroceryle aenea. The sequence goes on from VWZY01011204.1 coordinate 282,025, forward strand.
GGGCTTTCTGGGTTTGAGTGATTGGGAAGTGCTGGGGGACTGACCTAAAAATGAAATAATTTCTGCTCTGGGCAGTTAATATCTTTCTGCCCCTACCTTTTAGGCTGTTTTAGTTAGTTTTGTGGTGTTAAGGATTTTTTAATTTTTATTTTTTAAGAGGGGGTAAGGGAGTCCGGTAGAGCATGTGGATTATTTACTTTGTAAGGCTCTTTGAGGATGGAAGAAGTGAGAGCTGGTGGCTCTGTGGCATGATTCCTCTCTGGAATTTCTGTCTGAATCTCATATGCTAAAATCTGTGCTGAGTATCTTCCACTAAAATATCGATTACCATGTTCCCCTGATTTCAGAAACTTCTTAATTGGTTTATTTTGAGATAGCTAGCAAGGTAATGTGTTAATTGCTATTTGCACTTCGTTGCTTTGTTAAGAGAGATGAAAATTTAATTGCGTCATTACAGACTGAGCTTGGTGCCTTGTGTTTGACTTTTGGCTCAACTTGACTCTAAAGGTATCCACTTGGTTCCTAAAGCCTCAGCTTAGCTGAGCCAAGCTCTGCTGCTGTCTGAGGCCGTACACACTTCCCTTTCTTTTGGAAAGGTAGCAAAATTGATATCACCTTTCACACCACAGCTGCCCAGGTTGGTGAGAGCCTGGGGTGTTGCCAGGCTCAACACACACCACCCCTAACTTGTTCTGCGTGGGCCAGCACGTGGGGCTACAGGTTAAACACATGGCATGTGGGCATGGTAGAATGGCACAGAACAAAAAAAGCCATGGCCTCCTTTGGCTCATTAGACCCTACCAGAGCTAAAAATGTTCTGGGTTGTGGTAGGAAGCCCTCCAAACCATGAAACCCCACTAGCCATACTGGTCTCCTCTTGCATTGTTTGTTAGTGGTGTCTGTAGGCTGTAGCTGCACTTGAGTGTGAGCTCGGGGCTTCTCTGGAGGGAAATTATTATTATCATTATTATTATTATTATCACTGTTATCATCTGTCTGGTACCATCTGTGTGGGCAGACCCTCTCATTCTTCTCCTAGAGCTTTTTGAGCTATAGTTTAGGCCATTTCACCACTGCTGTAAGAAAGCCTGGAAAGACTCAAGAGAAAAAAGTCCAAAGATTTATTTTTTTTTGCAGTAGCACAGGAACTTTCAGACAGGAGGGTGGTATTTAAATGATGTGAGATTATTTTAAAGTTTATGTATCTGTGTAAATGAAATAGTATACCAAAGATATTCTTGTATTGTGAAGTGGTGTAGATGTAATGGAAAATATCCAACTGAAACTTTAGGCTGCATATGCTGCTTTCTTTATTCAAACTTACTTCCAAGATCAACATCTTAGATTTTCATTCAGATGTTTTAAAGACAGATGTTTTTAAAGAATTTTTTTTAAGATGTTTTTAAAGGGATAAAATTATACTCTGGAATAAAATGAGTTGAAATGCTTAGTAATCTGTGTGGTTCTTCATGGGATGTATTTAACAAATATTTAGATGATGTTGGAGATAGGGCTCTTATTGGAAATTAGTTTACAAATTTAATAGCATCTGGAATTTCTTATCCTTTCTTCAAGCTATTTAGCTGTATTGATGAACATAGGAAGTAGAAAGCAGCTTGACAGAGGGCAGGAAGAATAAGACTGGAGACATTGCATCCCTAAAGGAAAGCTAAGCTTGCTTTAGAAGGAGTTAATTTCTGAGATGGTGTTATCTAAGTGGTCATTTAGACTTGCTTTCAACAGGTGTGTGTTTGGGGAACGTTTCCTTCTGACCCCAAAGTTCTGTTGTTCAAAACAGCTCCTCTCATCTTCATTTACCTCTGACTTTTATGTCTTTCATCAGTTTCTGCAAAGTCTGTTCCTAATATTCTTAGACATGTTGTATGTATGTGTTGCACACTCTGGTCATAACCACTCTGATCAAAATGGTTTTCTTTCAGCAGGTTAGGGATTTGGGGTGTACCTTTCCTTTTCCCTTTTTTTCCATTGAAATTCAAGGCTTCTTTTGGCTTTTTTTGTACTTCAAACAACAAACTGCAAGTTCTTATGTTCCTGTTACGGTAGATCACATTGAATTATTCTGAAATACTCCTTTCGTGGCATGACGTGAAATGCAGAACATATGCTGCTTCTTGGAAATAAACAAGATTTACTCCTGAACTCTTGCTTTGCCCTGCAATAGTAGTGTGTCACTGTAAGTGTCAGGTAAGGGATGACAGAAGATCACCATTAAGAATTGCAGCTTATTTCCATGCAAATGGGAATACTAAAGACTTGATAAAATGATGGCAGCCTGAGATCTGAGTCTTTCTTTTACTTTGGTATGACCAGTGAAAATGGATCGTGAAAACATGATTTCTTTTTTTTTCTCTTTGCTTTTTTGCAGGGGTTTTGTGTACGATAGCCGAAATAATTTACAGATGCGAGGTTTGGTCATACTGCTCATTTCCAAAGCTGCTGGACCCAGCACAGCTGAACTATCTTTCCAGCACAACATGGTCAGTGGAATTTACTCCAGGTATGTTGGGAGTTTCTTTAGCAAAGGATATGCCAAGGTGCATTTGATGGGCAACTTCGTGGTGGTATCAAAGCATCTCAAGTGGCCTGCTTAGCTCTTAAGGGGAATCAGAATTACCTAACAACAAAACTTTGTTGCTCAGGATTATTAAAAGCTTTCCATCGTAAAAAACGTTGTCTACTCTTTGTATAGCTCTTGTAATATCCACGCCTTTATCTTAACTGTGGCTTTTGGGCACAACCAAATTGACAATTGGATCAAGATAGACATTGAAAGTTTATATTAAGAGGTGCTTGTAATCAAAAAAAGTAAAGATGCTAGGAAATATTTTTAATAGTGTTGTCATTTTGAGTTAGTCGGGTGTTACTTGGGTACACCTACTTACTAAAAATTTCAGAGTCAAGGTGCCAGTCTTGCAGAATACCAGTTGGTTTCACTGAGGGTGTAAGTCTTGCTGTAGCCCCTTTGAAGGATATTTTCCCATGACACAGCAGTGTAGGATGCAGTTTTTACCTCCCACATGTAACAACAGAATTAGTGAGCCTAGCATTAAAGTTCCTTAGGCTCTCACTGAGATAATTCACCTTCATTGAGCATTTAAATATATTTTTTAAGTATTTAAACTAAATTACTTAGTAGTAGTAACAACAGTAACCAAAAATAGCGATTGCTCTCCTTTGTATATTGTGACAGTTGACTGTTCCACTGAAGTAATAAGTGAGATGTGTTTGAAAAACTGAAGTTTGGATTTTTGAAATCCTTGTGAAAAATTGTGAACGTTACTTGGTCATCATCCTCAGCTGATGGTGTTTCTGGCAACTGTGACTTGTTAAATGAAGATGCACAAACCTCGTTCCATGTTTGCATCCTCTTTTGGTTTAGAAGTGCAGAGGTAGAATTATCAAATTGCAAAGACCAGACTTCATCTTAAAATATCTTAAAGTATCTTAAAATAACAGAGGAAGAAATAGGTATAAATGGGTACAGAGAGAAACAACAATTAGCAGGAAAAAAGACAGGTTTGTAAAGAGGCTTGTTATGGAAGGCAGTGGTGTCCCTTTAGCTGTTTAATTCCGTTCTTGTTTTGCTTCATCCTTAATGTCCCCTTAGGGTTGTAAAGTTTTTATATCTATATGCAAATGATGCTGTATGAAAGCATAATTCTAGTTAGTTTATTATGGCACAGGAGGTCTTTTAGTTTGTTTTGTAAATGATTTTAAAAGTTTACCTTAAGTATTCCTTATAAAAGGAGAGGGGAAAAAGCATTATTTTTTGATAACTAAGTTTTTGAGGATGATGATTTTGACCATGGAGGTAACGTCTGAGTGTTTAAAGCTGCCGTTGGGAAGGTGACTAGTGGAAGTATTCATTAAGGAGCAAATAAGACCTTGAATTAATAATGAGCCATTTGGTGTAAATGGCCATCGTTGGAACTGTGCCAGTTCAACCAGCTGAAAATCTAACCTAATAATCTGTTTGAGCAAGTCAATAGCCATTATCATATCTAGTTCAGAGTTACAAAGGTACTTCAAACGTGAAGCGGTTTTGAGTACGCCCACACAGGTTCACTTAAGGTTCATTACTGTCTGCAGAAGTGATAACTATGGAGTTGTTAATTTAAATGGGTTTTTCAATGACACTTTAAGTCCGTAGCATGATGCAAAGATGAGCAAACTGATGCCCACGTGGAGACTGCCAGTGCATTGTTCCAGTCTCTGCCATAGTGGCCAGTCCTTGCCCTCCACGAAGTCGCCGTGGGGTTTGCCTTGGACTTTGGACTCCTTTCTTTAAGATACTTTTTCAAATACTCTTTTCCATGTGAGTCTAATTTCTGATTTCTCCACTGTATGAAGCTAAGAGAAGAGGCAACTTGTAAAATTTTGCTCTTGAAGTTCTCTTGTTGTTCTACATATTACATATTTACAGAGAGTGTTGTATGAACTGTTTTCTCTTGAATAAGAACAAATGGACACAGTTTTCCATTAATACATTTTTGTCTGCTCATGTCGTTAACAAAGTAATCATATATGAAGTGTATGTGAGACATAAATATCAAAGGCAAAGTATATTTCCACGGTGATTTGAAGTGAAAAAATATGCTTAATCCTTTGTTGTTCATATGTTTCCAGCTTTGGAAAGTATTGTTTTTAGATTTTTTTTAGAGTTTTTCAGCTCAGCTGTAAACTATACAGCTCTTTTGGTTGCCATGACACATAATGACTTCATTTTTACATATAATATTTTGCTGGAAATATTATTTCTGGCACTGTAATGAGCATCTTCATCGCCTGATACTTACGTGCTGTGAACGTTCTATTGTGGGCTATTAGCTGGGACATGGCTCACTTGATTTTAGGGTACTTAGCAGTGATTAATTAATTGCACTCCTGAAATCCATGCATGAGCTAAGTTGTTCCAGTACTTCTCGGCGATCGCACCAGCCCACTCTTTATTTTCCCACTGTTTGTGTTGGAACCAGAGTTTGTGCTCTCTCTGTATATTTGGTCCCACAGTGGATAGCCAGGTTAACAGTCCACTCTGGTACTACGCTAAACGTACCATCTGTGACGAGGAAGGTGGAACAGTTCATTAGTTATTTAACTTAGAAGACTGGTGAAAACCAGGGTGGACTTTCTCAGCCTGGGATCTGGCATGCTCTGCGTAACCTTCTCTTTCTAGTTCATACTCTTGATTCAAAATGTAAGGAAACAATTCAGTAACCATAATTAAAACAGACACTGAGAGCTGAATTTGAAATAGCAACAAAAAAAAAGTATCCTATTCTTCTCTTCTCCTCTGGATATGTCAACTCATGGGACAATTGACCTAAATGTAGAAAAATAGATAAGGAGCTGCTTATCTGGCATCTATTTTTTATGGGTACACAATGGAACAAAAGTGATGCCAGCTACCAGAGAGCAACCTTTTCCAGGACAATAAGGAATAAAATTTAGGCTGCTGCAGGAACAGGGATAGTGTAGTTATATGGTGCTTCTTCTGGCTGGCATTGCCTCCAGCTTTGGTCCTTAATAATTTGCAGGAGATGGGATCTGCCCGCATTAAGCTGAGGGCCTGAGGGTCATTGTATGCAAGGATACAGAACCAGAGAATGGTAGGAGCTGGAAGGGAGCTCTGGAGATCGAGTCCAACCCCCCTGCCAGAGCAGGAACCCCTCTGGCAGGCCACACAGGAACAGATCCAGGTGGGGATATCATAGCAACTGCTGGTTGCCATATGAGCAGTGCTGGAGATAAGGGGCGAGGTGTTATAAAAGCCTGCTTGGCACGCTTTCCTCTGTACAGCCACCTCCCTATCATGTTGCCAGCAACCTGAATTTATTCCTGTTGGTGGGGAGAAGAATCTGGCTTTACTTCCAGCTCAGCACCACTGATCCCAAAAGAGGATGAAGAGAAGTAGCAGCATGATAAAGAGATCTATTTCAGCTGCTGGACAGATTTCCTAGAGTTGAAACTTTCTGCTGGTTTCTTAGCCTTCAGCAAAACATTTCCTTAGCTACAAAAGCACTGCAAACGTAACAATGAAGTGCAGTGCTCGCTACAGAGTGGGTTGGTGTCATTGCCTGTACTCGAGCAAAGCATGCACCCTGTATTCCCTTCAAACACCTTCTTACTCCTGTGCCCAAAAGAAAACAAAATTCCCATTTGGGTTTAGGCAGAATCTAAGTAATGATAATTTCTTGTGCTAATAGTATCGGAGAACACCTTGGATGAGACAGGAGAGCTAGAGCTTCCTAAGAGCTTTGAGATGCATTTCCTAACTGGTCTGACATTCCTCTCCTGTTACCTTCTTTTCAGAGCAAAACTCACTTGCATAGCCAAGGCTGCATCTTGCTGTTCTTTTCCTTTGCTGCTGGAAGTGAGGTTAAAAACCGCACTTAAAAATTAAAATTAAGCCTTGCAAAAGTTGAAGCTCCAGGATCATGTGGTTTCCAAACACTTACAGCTTTACTCTTCATAGCTGGACCTAGATTCTTACAGTTGAAGATACCAAGACTGGCTTTGGTCCTCTCACTAAACACCCAAAGGGATATTTCTTCCTGTTCGTGTCTGGCATTGCCAGACACTACTGTCTGGGGACTGAGGAATCTCCTTGGCTTTATGTTGAGCAATGAATTCCTGCCATAGACTCTCTATTGCAGTTTCCAATGCAAGTGACACCAAAGAACAATCTTATGCCACTTCTTCAGCCCTTGGTATCCTTGCCTTTAATAGAGCAAGTGATTTTCTTCTCTCTCTCATGTTTTGGTTTGGTTTGGGTTTCCTTCTGCCTTTAGTGCCAGTTTCAAAAATACCCTCTAATACTGACATCCATTAAGTCAGCTCTGCAGATTTCCTTGGATGTTTGTCAGAGATTTAAAAAAAGCCCCAAATAAGATCCTTTTTTCCATCTTATCTGCCTGTGCCTTCACACTGGTGAATCCTACGGTCGCTGACAAGCAGAGACCTCTTTACTGTACCAGACTCAGCAAGTGTATGTCTATATGTGTGTAGAGTGGAATCTAAAAAGTACTATTCCAAATCTGTACTAAAGCCTGGTAAATCCAACCAGCAGACTGATAGATTGTCAGTGTCAGTACTGGGCTCTGTCCCTGCCTCTTCTCCTGCAGAATGATGTGGCTGGTCTTTAAAGCTCCAGGAATTAGTGTTTTGCAAGGTGAGTGTGATTTCCTCCAAGAAAGTACTTGCTGGATAAACTCATCACTGAATCAGAATTCTTCCTGCTGCTTGGAAGAGTGGTGGTAATCCTGTAGTGACAGTGATCCTGAACATATTCTCCTTTTACTAGTAAAGATTTTGGAACCAGCATTGATACTGTTTCTAACAAAGGCCACGTTTAAGTGGAAGTTAGCAGCAGATGCCAACTCCCTGTTATGGTGATGGATCTTTTGCTCATAGGAATTCCAATGGTAATTTTTACCAAGTACCCTGGGTACCCTTTTTTGGAGAGGCACACACCCAACGCTGTCTGGTTTGATATGCTCTTTGTCACTGTCCCTGTGACAGTCGTCCTGTCCTCTCCTTCTCTAAAGTTGATTTGCAACTTAAAGGTCTCCAAGAAATTCCACATCTTAACCAGAGAGTTCATTCGTCCATTGGTTGCTTTTCCTCTCTTTTTCTCATATGCAGCCATCAATCTCTCACCCATTCTTCTTTGAGACCTCCTTATCTTGTGTCAGCCGAGCTTCGAACAATCAATCACTCATTTCAAGGACAGAGGACAAACTGCTGTGTCCCTTTGCAGTTCCATCTGGCTTACTCCCAGCTTTGCTTTGCTAGATATGAAAACAGAGCAGCATCTAGGCTCTCACAGGATAATTCCAGTTGGAAGGGGGATCTCAGGAAGTCTGTAGACCAACCTCCTGCTCAAAGAGGTCAACAATAAAGTCAGAATCATCTAGCTTTCTTTGTGAGGGTCAGGTCTTTCCAGAATGTAGCCTTCTTGACAAGAGAGTCAAAATGTGTGTTAAACAGATGAGTGAACTTTCTACCTGTAGGCTGTAGCCTCATGCTCTATCTTGTCTGTCTTAAGGATGTGCCACCAAAAGTTGCTGTGTATTAGTGGGGACACTAGGAATCCCTTCCATTTCTCACAGGTGCCAGCTTGCCATCTGCAGCTCTGTCTATCCTTTTCTCCAAAGCCCATGCCATGACAGGCGTAACAGAGGTGATGCTGTGCTTGTTAGAGCAGACTTTAATTGCTCTGTGCAGCCAGGGCACTCAGGCTGCCTCCAGGGAACTGGAGCTATCTGAATGATGATCCTTGGACAACTTCAGTCTGCAAAGGTAAATAGGGACTAGCCTAGTCAAAAGGATAGAGTATACTGGTTGTAGTATGCTTTTGAGGCTTGCAGGCTGCACACATTTACACAAATGGACATTGGTTGGTTGACTTTCCTTCTGCATGTGTCCTTGGCTTGCTGTTGAGCTAGGATTTTGTGATGGCAAGAGATCTGAAATGGTGATACTCTGTCTATTTAGTCTAATAGCTTCTGAGGTGTGAGCACATCTTCTCTGGAAGTTGAGAAAGTGTAAAAGTCCTTCCACTTTGAGTGATCAACAGAATAAATACTCCCCAGGGATGTGCACTTTGGGTTCTGCATTCACCGAGAGCTCCAAACACTAAGCCACCTCTGTCCTGTCCTTGTGAATGCAGCCAAACAGCTGAGAGATGGTACTGCTGTTCTGGACTCAACAGCCTGTCGCATTTCCAGTTGGAGTGCGTGACTACAGTAGCAAAGGGAACAGGTAACTATTACTCTGGTGAAGGAGGTCTTCGACTGTGTAAACCCCATCTTCACTTGCTCAGCTCAGCAGTAAAGTTTTGCCCGCAAATTCTTTCTACTGTAGACAAGCCTAAGGATGTTTGTGCTTTTTAATAACTGTTTAAATGCTTTCCTGCTGAAATGTGAGCATCTCCACCTAAATCTGTATTTGATTAATGAATAGTTCTATGCAAAGAAATCAGAGTCTCCTTTTGAAAGGAAGGAATGAAAATCTAAATCCATTAGAAAGCGTCTTGGCTAATAAGGCATGGCAGACGGTCAGATTTTGGGGAAGATGAGAGGAATTGTATTGTTCCAGTGTGAGTGACACTTAGAGGTTGCCTTTACTTGTTCACTACTAAATTTTATGAAAGCCTTCTTTTTGCCTCTCATGGTGGAGGTTTATCTGTGGACAAATTCTGTTGGGGAGTTATTGTAAAAGACAAAACTCAAATGAAATGAAATAAGATGACCACACAAATGATGATTTTGGTACTCATAAAAAACACAAAGGGCATGAGTGTGTGACTTTTTTCACCTCATCTTCAGACCTCACCCTCTTTCAGTTTCTGTACGCTGAAAAGGGTAATGTATTAATTTAACAAATTGGATTGGACTGTTTCTTACCTTCATATTTTGAAGTAAATAAATGATACCTAACTTTATCATGGACTCCTGTCCTGTGAAGAGTAATTCCATATTTGTCAGGAGGTTTGGGGTTTTTTTCCCCTTTACTACTTGTCTGAGTTTACTAGGAATTGAAAACCAAGAAAGATTTACCCTGACCTGGTGCAATGCAGAGGGAGTGGCTACGAACCACAGTTGAGAAGACTTCATGGTGCATTGCCCCTGTCCCCATCAATGGTGTAAATCATGATGGAGCAAGAAATAAGATACAGCAAGACCAACAGTGTATGCAAGAACTCAAAAGAAAGCAGAGCATTTTTCCTTTTGTCTGATGTAAGTATTCAGACCGGGAGTTTTAGTGTGGAATAGCTGTTGCACTTTAAATTCACACTGTCTTATTGCACACAAGCCCTGGGTCTCAGCTGCAGATATTGCAGAGATTAATCTTATTAATGGAACTGCTAATTGGTGTTTGACTTCTAATTATAGTAACAATAGGCCATAACAATCAATCCTCACCTTTACTGGGGCACATTAGGACTCTTTATCATAAAAATGATTTCCTTTGGGACTTGGTGTTCTTCTGGCTTTCTTCTGGAAGGCTGGCTTTCAGCAAAGGTGTGCTATCCCAGCTAGCCTGTAGTTGGAAAGCTTAGCTAATTAACTGATAGAGAAAATGCATGGTCCTAAAATATTCAATATCTAAGTACATTAAGAGGTACGATGCTCCAGACAAAATTGTGTGAAAGATAATGGGAAAGTATCTCAGAGTATGAGCAGTACTGCCTTTTATCATCTTTAAGAAATGTAGAATTTTGTTTCCTAGTCTTTGGGAGTTTTCCCTTAGCTTGTAGTGAGAGGAAATCTGAGTGATTATTCTATTTAGCTTTTACTCTCCAGGATAAATCCTGTGAGATTCATCATCTCATTTACAAGCCAGGTCTCAGGAGAAGAAAGCACATACAGCTTGATTACATATTCCTATTGATCATCCTTCACCCACAACAATAAAAATCAACTCCAAGTACAAATCTAACAAAATTACTAATCCATTACAACCAGTACTTTTCATCATTAACTTTTTAGTGTTTTCAGCGTGTGTAGCATGTGCAAATACAGCAATTACATGCTGAATGAGAAAAGGTGTTCTCCTTATGCTGTGGAATAAATCAAGGTAGTGCATTAAAGCTAACCAAAGACCGTGCAGAGGTATGGACTCAAATCTTGTTCAGAACTGTTCTGTTTAACACTAGGTAGCAGAGCAAGGTAAACTCGGTGTGTACATTGCAAAGGGGATTGGCTTTATTTTTACTGAAAGAGGTGGTTTTCAATATCATGGAAAGCACAGGAGAGATGGCTTACCTTGGAGGGACCATAATGCTGCCTGCTGTCTCTCTGCCTGTCCAGACCACCCTTTTCCTAGAGCTTCCTCCTCCCACTGCTTGTCAAGTGAGTACTGGACTACCATGGTGTGCAGCATAGCATCCAAAACCAGAGCAGCACTGATGGAATTCTGCAGTGGGTCAGGAGCAGTTGTGGGAGTAACAGAGTCCTCTCTTCACCCTTAGGGGAACTCTTCAAAGAAAGGCCAGCTGGATGACCTGTGGGTAACAGCTTTTCTGGGGCATGTCATCTCCACGCACCAGAGATGTTCTTTGGTGGTTTGTTGCAAAATATTTCCCTTGAAACAAATTTTTGTTTCAGAACTTTCACATTTTCTTAAATATAAAATTTAAAAAGGGAAAGAAAGGAGGGAAAAAAGAAAAACCACACACACAAAAAAAAGCAGCCCCTCCCCAAAAAAAGTCTCCAGCCATCACCTAAGTGCAATCCAGTGCTGTGAGGAAAGCACACAACAGCCCTTATCCCTCAGAGCTATGATGTCAATATGACCAGTTGCTTCACAGCAAGGTCTTAAGCAACTGTATCTATGTAATTTATTTGTCCTACAGTCACAAACTATCTCCCATGCCTTCCCATCTGCTGAAGTACCAGCTGTCCTCTTCCCAGGCACAACCTATTAACTTCTCCCTTGGCAAATTTCACAGTGCAATTAGGCAGTTTCAATATAAATTTCTGCAATCCTTGGAAAATTGTAGTAATATGAAATTAAGTATTGCAAGGCTTACTGTACCAATTAATTTCTTAATATCAGTCAATACTCTGAGACAATATAACTGAAGACACAACAACATTTTTCATCTGCTGGGGTGGAGTTGAGGAGGAGATCATTATATTCCACAAGTATCCATGTATAAAAATATGTAGTGAACCTTGGCATATGGGATGTTTATGGGGAATATGTTGCTTCTCTTTTGGTGACAGAGAGGTTGGGTTATTTGTAATTTATTCTGATATAAAGGTGAGCCTGGGAGCACATGCAGATAGCAGGTAGGTAAGGAAAATAAAAGGAAAGACAGAAGTTACTGCTTCTTGTAGTGCTATAGCCAAGATTGCTCAAGGTAACAAAATGTTTCTTTGGCATGAAAAGCAGGAAGACGGGCAAGAGAAGATTGTCTAAGAACCTTTCGTGTGTTTTTCTGTTGTTTTTATGTTGATTTGTTGTCTTTTTGAAGGTGGGGAGAAGAGGTACTAAGTTGAATTAGAAATAGGAAAGAATATAAAATTAAAAATTCCTTATTTCAGAACCTGAATTTTATTCAGTGGTGACAGCTGGATTGGGAGAAACAAAGTTTTGGACTGGCTCCCTTTTAAGCAGGCACTGACTATGAAATAAAAGCACATGCTGACATCTGCATATGGTAGATCCTATCTTCACAAGCAGAGGCTTTTTATTTGATGCAGTAGTGGAAGATAAATTACTAAAGAACATGTTCTTTAGTAATTTAATTTCATTAATGTTCATCCATCTTTGCAGCAACATTTTCCATGAGCATGAGATGGTATTTCAGTAGATTGGAAAATATTAGCCCTTGTTATGTTGCACCTTGACTATTAAATTAAGAGGAAAGTTAAATAATTTAAGTTAATAGAAGTTTTCAGGTCTGGATGGATTGCAAGACGAGCAAGGCCAGATTTGACAATAATGGTTGCATTCAGAGTTTAAGTTATTAAAAATACGTGTGATGACAGTGATCAGTGATTTGAGAAGAGCAATAAGGAGTTAGAGATTTAAAGAATATTAACACACCATGTTATCTTAACCCTGTTGTGTTTGAGAAGATGCTTAGGCAGTCAGGAGAGAGATCAGAAAGGTTCCCTTTTTTTTTTTCCTAAGGTTTGCAGCAATTGCAAACTTCTGATGTGCACTGACAGCATGATTATGGAGCGTGTCTGATGCACGTGAGATTTTGGGAGCTTGATTGTCCAACTCTTGAATTCCATTCAAGTATTTGCAGTTGTAGTTGTTAATTTTTCCAAAGACTTGGCCAAATTTGTGTATGTTTTTGTGGAAAGAGAAGATGCAGCCAAATAAATTATGCATCTAATATTTCCAGGAAGGGAAGAAATAGAAGCAAGTTTCAGATACTGTACAGCATTTCTGGTTTCTTTCTCGTAATTCCCCAAAACAGTGTTCTGTGGACAGCTTACTTCCGTTTCTTACAGTTGAAATTTCATTCTGGTTTCTCATAGCCATGCAACAAAACCAGTACAAAAAGTTCAGCTCTGTGCAAACTGAAGTTTAGCAAAACTACAGTAGTGGCTGCAATCAATAAATGATCCTATTTTATGGACTCAGGTAGGAATTCTGCAGGCATTGTTTGTTCTTGAAAGTGCTTTATTAGCATATAGCTGTCTCTCCACCAGCAGTCACTTGAATTGCTTCATGTCACAAGTTGCTTGAGCTGGTTGATGCCATTTTATCCCTTGTTAAAATGTGTAGAGTTGAAGGGATGAAAGGAGTGAGAAGGAATGAAAGCATGAGATTTTCAGATACCTTACAGAACTGTGTCATGGTTTAGGACCAGCCAGCTACAACTGTAGTGCACCCCAGAAGCACCACAAGATGGGATGGGGAGGAGAATTTGAAGGAAAAGGTAAACATGGGTTGAGATAAGGACAGTTTAGTAAGACAACAGGAGGAGAGAAGAAGCAATAACAACAATAATACTAATATAAGAACATATAAACCAAGTGCTGCACTCTGTAGTTGCTCACCCCCAAGAATCCAATGCTCAGCCCCTTCCCGAGCTGCTATCCCTCAGTTTATGTACTGAGTGTGTAGCATTGTATCTAGTGTCCCCTTGGCTGGTTCAGGTCAGCTGTCCTGGCTGTGCCCTCTCCCACATTATTGTGAAAATTAACCCTATCCCAGCTGTAGCCAGGACAACCTGCTATAAATAAGGTAAAAATAGATGGAAATTATGCCAACAGTACAATAATAGGTAGGTTTTTCTTCATTAAAAGACATTTTCTCAATATCACAGTACTCCATTTGCATAAAATATATACTGCTACTAATGATGATAAAACTTTGCAGACAACAATAGCACCAAATGCTTGTTATCCTGCTGATCCAGTCCCAGAAGCAGCAGTTGTTGCCTTGCTCCAAAAGGTTTATTATCCTTTCCCTGCTGGCGATTCTGTCAACACACCTGGTGTAAGGGGCAAGGTCTCAGAGAAGTCTGCTGTCTTCCTTTAGCTACCAGTCTCATTCCTCATACATGGCAGGCAATATCCATCTGCTGTGTACTTCTGCTTTCTGAAAAAGCAAAAACATCCCTATACTAAACCATTTTAATATATGGTATTAATGTCTGTATCCAGTTCGGAACATTGAAAGTTCAGGAGGGGAGAGGAGAGCTGGGGTGATAACCAGGCTTTTAATTGCTGGCATAAATGCAGTTACAGCTGTTCAGAACAGGACAGGTTTCCTTGGTCATATGAGGTATCTGTGGTTGTACAAATAGGGTTTGTTTTAATTATTTTTTCCCCCTCTTGGTGAGTTGGATATTTGTATTTCAGAATAGACCATATGTTTTATATAAGCATAATAAAGAAAAAAACCTTATTTTTCATACATAAAATAAACCCCAAAGCTATCTGCTCCACTGTATTCTGATGATTCACATTTCATTTTTTAATGCCTGTGCAGTTAGACTTGTGAACGATCTATTCTCCTAACAGGACTGCTCATTTATCAGGTGTTCGTTCTTCACTGAAGTTACCTTCTTTTCTCTCCCATAAAAAGGTTCAGTGTATTTCAAGTGTCATTAGTAGCAGGGCTTTAATGTCAAGGTTACTGCACCTTAACTTTCAGCTACATTGAATACAATTATAGACAAACTCTGCAGAGATATTTCAGAGAAACACTCGGCGTGATAATTCATCCTGGCGGTCTCTGCGTAGCTGACAGTACACAGGGATGGGCATTTCTGTTGTGCTGCTTCACACTGTCTCCCACAGTCATGGCAAATAAAATGATAGCCACACTTCAAAGTCTGGGAGGGCTGAGAAACAGCTAATAAAAGGTAAGAGAAAGTGTGGTTATGAAATTAATTGTTACTTGCCTGTTTCTTCTGTTTGCCTGCAAGTGAGACCTTTTATTTTCCTTCATATCTTTACAGTTGCTTTTAGTGCAAGCATTTCAATATGTTGCTTAAATAAAAACACAGAATAGTCAAACCTATTTTTAAACGATAATTTGAAACTTGTTAGGGAATGGATATAATTGGAGGATATTGTTGTTGAGGGCCTGCGTTGCAGATCTGGGTAGTCCTGGGTGGATGGGCACCCTGGGTGGTGCCAAGCCATACCATAAGCAGTCTGACTGACACCCACTGCTGTAGTAAGTGAAGCAACCTTAGTCCTCTCCTTAACAAAATACATGGTCTTCTCCATCATTGTGTTCCTTTTGACTTCATTTGGGTGACACCACTGTTATCCAGTCCACAATCTAATCCTTCATCAGCACACCCTATTCAGTTCTGAGTCTTGCTGCCTTTCCTTGCAGATGTGCGTGCTACCATCCCATTTTTTCCAAGGCCATGCTACAGAGCTGTTGCCAAAGCTTTTGATTACCTCCCATCTACCCTTTTTTAGACTCATATTTATCATATCTGCAACCTGCTGGCTTCAATAAGCCAAAGAGACCACCTTTATGCTAGCTTACTCTTAAACTCTTTTTTTTGTTTGCTCTTCACCTCATCACATTCAAATGCCTTCTTATTATCTTCAGCTTAACCTAACACTCTTTGGATGTTATAATGAGTTAGGGGCTGACATTTGTTTCTCGTTGCACAAGCTTCATATTGGTTTCATAGTTGCTGGTGTCTTCCTGCAAAAATGACACCTTGTTGGGGTAAAAAGTTTTGTCACTAATCAGATAACTGTACAAATGGCAGGTAGGAGAGGGAATGTGATACAAAATATTGTTGTTGATGGAAGACTGATTATTAGAGAAATTATTCAGTTCTCATAGGCTTGCATTGCCTGGAATAAATGGAATTCTTTTTAATGTTGTAAGCTGCCTTTTTTAAACACCCTATTAAACAAAACATGCTTTTTTAGCTTTCAAACAATTGCAAAACATGCATAAGACTTTTTGGGCTAAGATATTTTGCCTGTGGGATTTCCCAAGGTGGAGATGTGCTGTTAGTTGTTCTTTAGCCACTGACTAAGCGTTCACTGAGGATGTGGGAAGTCAAGGTTTGGCTCACTTAAGTATTTGACAGGATGCAAATCCCCAGTCTGAATTTCAAATGTCTGAATTTCCAGAAAAATCCTCTTCACACAGGGGTATAGGACACCTAGGTCAGGTATGCCTGAGTAATTAATGTTGTTTCCTCACCCTTAACTTTGTGAAGCAGGAGCTGGAGTCCAGGTGTCCCATCTTTCTCTCCTGGAGACTGACTGACTTCATTCACTCTTGCCATCTGGCTGAATGAATAATTCAGCATTTTTTGTAACAGCAGAACAGCTCAGCAGGAGCAGCCAAGGAAGGAGATGTGAGGATACCCTCCCTGGCCTTGGGATCCAGGTGCCTGCCTGATGCGAGACCCAGATTTCCGAGTGAAATTTAGAAGAGGAGCTTGGACCGAGAAGCTGGTTCTCTGAAGTTGTGCTGTCAGGTGGCATGTCCAGTGCTTGAGTCCTCCCTCTCTTGCACTTTTTTGACTTCCAAATGCTGGCTGTCACTTGGAAGTTTAGGGGACATTGGCACATTTTTAAACATACCCTTGCTTGTACTCACAAATTCTCCTATTTGCCCCATTACATCATTTCACCCACTTACCTTCTCTAGACACAAAAAGGCGGGAAAAATGCATGTCTCCCACAGCCATTTTCTAGCTGGAAGTCAACATATGCATCTGGGTAGAAAGGTACTTTAAATCATCTGATAGGTGTTCTCAGACATGTCACTCTAACTGCTTTTCCAGCCTGCTGTGAAGGATGAGGTGCGTTTTGGACGCACATCTTTCCACGCTGTTAAAGCAGCAGATTGAAAAGCTGGTGAGAAGGTTCAAGGTTCAAAGCCAAGGCCGAAAGTTCAGTTTCAGCTTTTAGTTTTATGACTTTTGTCACTTTGTGTCACAACCTAACTGTTTTTTTCACTTAGTGTTACTAATTAATACAGAGTTTGCTTATTTAAAGTAGGCTATCTTTCTTCCTGGCAAATGACAGTGAATTTCTTTCTTTTTAGTATCCTCTGTTAGATAATAGTTGAGAGAATAATAGATTCCAGGGACCTTTGATCCACCATTACTGTAAAATAAAAATATAACTAAATTTTTTTCCCTCTGACCATAATGATTTTAACCTTGTGTACTAATTTGAATGGGTTTGTGGGAGCAGAGTCTTAAATGAGAGGCAAATGAAGGAAAAATTGCTAATGCTGCCACTGTATATCTAATGAGCACTGTGTAATAAACCATAACCTCTTCAACATTTCTGGGGAAAATGGTGTGATTATTTTGGATGGCTGGCCCTTTGTGTATGGCTCATTACCATCTGGCATAATGTGTATTGATATAGCCTGTAATTGTCAACTCTGATTTGACATGCTGCCTTTACTAAATGGGACTTGCATGGCTAGAACCCCCTAATGGTTATATGGAAAACTGTAATTAAAGAAAATCTGTATACTTAGGTAAAATACCCTTATATATATATATACACAGAAGTATTGTAGATGGTCTCTGTTTATCTCCTGTTCTTTGTGGGAATTCTTGTGTGTATTCCCAGGTTAGTACGGCGCCAAATGTGTTGCATTGCCAATGTGGATACCTGAATGTGTGAAGATAGACAGGAATCCTGAATGTAGGTTGTTTCCTCTTGTGAATTTGCTTAAAATGAGTTATGAAATGTTTATTCTCTTTGTGCTGTAAGAGAGAATTAATATACCCGTGGTAAAAGAATGGGTTCTCAGCCTGCTGGTGGCTTTGGATGCTCTTGCACTGGCAATGGGAGGTAACTGTAATAGGCAAAGTGGCTCTGGTTTTGATGTTTCTTCCAAGTAATGTGGCTGAAATAGATGCATTTGGAAATCCCAATGTTGAAAGCATGTAGGCTTCCTTAAAAGAAAATGGGCTTCTGGCCAATAGGAAGTTTCAGACACAGGACTGAACATTATTTGCTGCCAAATCTAAGTTGTCTTTTGTTTATTTTCTGAAAAGTTTCCTTCCCTTGGCTTTGTGGTTCGTGAATAACTAAGAGATGTGATTTTGATAGTCAGATTGGCTTGCAGTGAAAAACAGGCAATAAGATTTCCCCAACTCGAATCAGATTTAATACCCCTGCCTAAATGGGATTTCGTCAGGTGTTGCCTTGAATTGTGCCACGAAGAGTCCCTCATTGCTCTTTGTGACAGATTTTGGAAAATGCCTTCACTTTATTCTTTTCTGAATTTGCTTAGGTTCAAGCTACTGGATCTTATTTTACCTTTTCCTGATAATCTGAGTGTTTTCTTCTCTTGGATTTTTTTCTGTAGTGTAGGTACTTAAACTTTCTTTAAATGGCTGTGACCAGGTGAGCCTACAGGTTCAGTACCAGCCTTGTGCTTACATTAAATGAGATTTAGTTTCTTTGTTTTCTTTACTCTGATTGTTGGTATGACTCCTCAACTCTTTCCTGCCTTCCTAAATTCTTCCTCAATGGGGTTCCCCAGTAATGATTTTCACTGGCAGCAAGGCTGACAGAAATGCTGTTTTGGCTAGTGTTCTTCCCTTAAATCACCAGTGGATCCTGTCAGCCTTTCTGATGACGGTGGTGTCCTGTATAATTATCTGGAATGATCTTTTCCTTCAACCTATTTCCTCCAGTTTCCAAGCCTTGAGTGTTTTGCTCCCCAAAGAGTCCCTGGTCCTGCTTTCTCTAATTCTCAGATCCCTCAACTGATCGTTTTTTGCAATGCATGTTTTTGCTTGAATAAAGCAGATTGAACCAGCTCTGGTGACTCTGCGTTGAGGATTATTTATTTTCTTTGCTGTTTATCAGCTGTTTGATTCCTTTTCTGTTGCCTTCTCTCCTGAGTGCAAGTCCTGTGGACCTAACTAACTGTAAAATCTTAACAGCCACTGCTGTTCCTGAGCATTATTACTCTCTACTGGGCTAGAAGATATTTCTGTCTGGTCGTGTAAATATATTGCTGAAACATATAACAGGCTTTCTAAAATCCCTTGCCTTTACGTTGTTACATTCCTGTCCAAACTTACCTGATAGACCAGTGCAGTTCTTAAAATTCCTCTTGACTTCGAGGGGATTTTAGTCTATCATTTTTAAATTGCTTTTGCTCAGCTCCCTGTCCAGCTCTGCATTTTCACATTTTTTCCTTTACTGTTTTTCTTCTCACCTAGTTTCTCTGATTTGCATTTGTTACTATCCGTTTTCCAATTTATTTGAGCTAGGGAGAAAAGGATTTATAGCTGGTTTGGCTTTGTCTAAGCCACAATTTTTTGGCTTTTTAATCAGCTTAGTCTTTTTAACTGGGAAATTGTGGCTTTTTTGGTCATAAAGCAAAATCTTCTTGAATAGTTTACAAAAAGTATTCACCATTTCCTGGTTTAATTGAACTCATTTAGCTTATCATTGGAAATATGTATAATATGATTCTGAATATATCTCATAAAGAAAATCTGTTTACTGCTTTTGATTATATTATTTTCATATAACAAATGTATTGAGATCATGTCCATTTGGACCTGAATTTTTAGTTTTGATAAGAACACTTGGTAACAAAGTAAATTTTTAATAGTGATTTAAAGTTGAATGCAACATTTCTTGAGGTAGGCAACTTCCTTTTAGAAACTCCAGCTTGTGATAATACATTCTCTTGCCACTGTATGTTATTCACAGTATTCATGATTTACAAAATGAGGGCAGTAGGTCCTTTAAAGAAGTAAACAGCTCTTACTGTGTCGATGTAGTACTTGATACGGTCTACAGAGCTGTTAATAAAATCTACAGCAGACACCAACGAGGCTTTCAACTCGTCTTTTATTTATTGCAAGGTTAAGTCTTGATAATTGCCTTATAAAAAGACAATATTGCATTTGACAGCTTTACTTCAGTGAATCTTCCCATAGGGATAACCAGTGATTTTTAAAATTATGTTGTGTGATTTTAATAATGCAACATTTTTATCATTTTGACAATGTGCTTATAAATTAGTAGCCCTGGGTTTTTATTACTGATTTTTTTAGCATCGTTGTTCAAGTAATCCAAGAAACCTCTTTCCAGATTTCTTACTAATTTCTTCACATCTTCAGATGAGTACTCTTGTGTTTTCCTTTGGTTTGACTAACTTAGATTAAGCGTAAGTCCTTATGTTGTCAGCCCAGCTCATCTGCTTCTCATCTGTCACACAGCTCGGTTGTCAGTGGTGCTCTGACTCAGTGGTTAGCTACCTCTTATGTTCAGGCTTCCTCTTAATCTCTTTTTTTATTGGCCCCAACCTCCATGTCTGCCTCCAAGTCCTGGAAAACATCCTTCGGACTTATTGATTCTGGTGGTATTTTTCTGCTGGCTTCTCTGATTAACAGACCTTTTTTGTTTGGTTGGTTTTGGTTTGTTACTCTGAACCTGAGGTAGTGATTCTTACCAGTTCTTTGTCTAGAATCTCTCCACCCACTTCCCAGAATTGATGTGTTTGCTTCCAGGTGGGAATGTTTTTCTTTTCTCCTGTGCAGTTGGAATCACCGTGACGGTGCCATCCAGCACAAGAAGAACATGCTGTGTTGTGATCACTGTTGCTTTGCTGGCCACTAATGCCAAGTATTAGGAGTAAGCCAGACAGAGCCTTCAGACTCTGAAGTTCACCACTTAAGGCTTCATTTTGCTGGGAGATGATGATGCAAATGTGGGTCTCTGGCAGTTGGAAATACAAATGGGTTAACTTTCATCTTGCTGTCTGGAATACAAAGGGGGAAGTGGTTGTTCTGTGGTAAACCCAAATTAGTTATCCGTGAAGTCAAGACTGCCAAAACCTCCTCTCTGATTTCTGCATTAAGATAAGGAACAGGAGCCTGAATTCAAGTACCCATCTCCCTCCCTGCCGACCTCCCACAACTCTTAGGAAAACTGGCTTGCTGAATTAAACTGCCCACTAAAAATCAGAAAACATTCCAAATCCTATAATGGGCTAAGGGGGGATTTTACCAAGATAAATTAGAGGGGGGGGGAAGAAATTAAACAATATTCAGTGGTGGGGAGATACGGAACGAACACGTGAGGTCTTTTGAAGAATAAAGAAGGAAAAAATGCACAAAGAAGTATAGGTAGAAGTTTTACTTCAAAAACTTTGGAAGCTAGGAAGGAAAGATCAAAGAGTTAGGATATGTAGCCAGCTTACAAATAAATGGAGTGACAGGAATGCAATTAAACAACATGCTCAGTAAACTTCATAGAATTGATATCTTGCCACTTCATTTATCCCTCAGGTGGAAGATACCCCTACAGTAGCTTAGATAAGAGCCACCACAGAAGTCGTTTTCTCTGACCTTGTGAAAGGGTAACAGTGGGTAGATATTTTCTGCTGGATAACAAATACATGAGTCCTGGTCATGCTGTGAGTATTTGGTCCTGTGCTTAAGTGTGCTGCTTTATCCTCAATGTTTTTCCTGTTAGTGAAACCACAGCGTCTGCCACACATGGTGACTGGTTTAAGCACCTCCCCCTGCCCTTTAATTTGTTCCAAAAGAGACTGCAGACAAAAGATGAGAATGACAGTTTCCATCACCGTGATGCTATTTGTTACTCACTACACATTGTTCCTTTAATTGTGGCTTCATTAACCATGATGTTGACTTTGAGAGGTGAATGGGAAAAAGAACTGTGAAAATCACTTCCCTTTCTTGCTGCGTAACTAAAGGGGTTATCTTGGTGCAGCACAATGACTGGAGCATACAGGATCAGCTGGACTTTAGTGCATGCACCTTCCTGTCTTGACAGAAGCTTTTCTTTCTGTTCACTGGTCAACCAAAAAAAAAAAAGGTGGTAAAATCAGATGCCAAGTTCTGCTCAAATATATTGTCAGTGCATAAGATGATGAAGTTAATGCTGTTTCATATGTGATTTTCCCCTAAAGAACTATTTCATTTTTCAGATTCATAGGTCTATATAGGTTGTTGTAGTTGTCACTAAAGTGGAACGGATGCTGTTATTTATATATACAAATTTATTCTTCTTTTTAAATCCCAAATGTAATGTTTTTCATCCAAATTAATCTGTTGTTCATTAAAGGGAAACTGTTGGATTGACAATTGAAAATCTTCAGATCTTGGGTATATAGTGTTAGTTGCTTTAATTCAAAGGTTTGATGATAAAAGAAATGAATTCCATCATCTTTGTTCATGGCAGATCCTTCCACTGCTGAAAATGTTAGGATATGGATTTTAGCAGCTAATTTAAACCCATTTATGTGAAATATTATGCCAACTATTAACATGTTAAATTGAAAAATTATTTTAATTTTAAATAATTCTTTGCATAACCTATCACCCTTTGAGAGGGCCATTATAGTTCTGAGGTTTAGCTGATAATGAAGGGTAAACTGACTCAAGTTTTCTCGCTGTTACTGGGAGCTTGAGTTTCTATCTCGAATATTGCAGAGGATTATTTAAGCTGAAGTAGTCTTTTGTTCACGGCAATACAATTGCACTATTGAATGTTTCTATTTTATCATGTTTTGCAAAATGCTATTATTCCTTTCTAGAGTAGGACTGGGAATTAGGAGCTGAAGTCGCTTATAAGAACTCTTTAAGAGATCATGCCGACTAATGTTTCATAGCTGCAAGTCTTTAAAGATAACACAAACAACAAAGAGGGTATTCAGGATACCAGGAAGGAACACTTCAAAATTAATTTTAAATAGTTGTGTAGGAAATTTGCTATCAAAACCTATTTTGTTTCAATATTTTGCCAACCCCCCTTACCATTTCATATAGTTTTGTGTAGGCTTAAAAATTTATCTTCAATTCTGCATGAGATGTTCCTCTCCATAGTAAGACCACAGTGGTACTGTGATGAAACAGACTTCAAGGCATAAAACTAGGGATTTTAATCCAAACCAAATTTGTGAAATGCATTTTTTTTTGCATAGAAGCATATTTACAAGGTTTCTTCTTCAGTCCTCTATAGGCAGGGTGCCCGTATGAGCATGGGGTTTCTTTCTACAAACCCTGCATTCCTCCCTTTGGCGTCAGGATGTCGTGGCTGCTGCCTCAGAAGAGCAGATACAGAAGATTTCTTGAGGTCTGCTTGGCAGTTTATTGAAGTCCACCAAAACATCCTTCAATGTCAATGATCTGTGTGCCCCCACTGGGGGAGGGGAGCAAAGACAGACAGAAATTTCACTTGTTTTAATTGTCAATGTAAGTTAATTCTGCATTTTTCTAGTATTTTCCTGCCAGCTGGTGTTTCACAGTCCCAGCTGATACAGCTTCAGTGGACCTTGCTGAAGAGGTTTTTTATACACTTGTGAAGTTAGTATTTCCTTTGCATTTTCTGGGATGATATTTACAGCTTGAGGATCTGATAAGCTAAGGGATACTTTATAGCAAGCACTTTACGGAGATTTAGGTTGGGTACACTGGTATTAAAAGTGCAGGAACAAGGAGTCAAGAGCGGAAAACAGAGGCAATTTATATTCCACAGGCAAGAAGAGTCTGTGAATTAAAGTTTTCATGAAGTAAAAGAGTAGGGAAAACCAAAGAAGAGAGCAAAGAGCAAGTGTAAGGGTGTTACCAAAGACTAGAAGAGGTGAAAAGACTGTTCACTGAAGGGGTAGATAGTAACTGACTTGAAAAGGTAATGAGCCAGTATGTCCTGCTCTGGTGTTTATGGAAATGGAGGTTATGGAGACTCCATCCTTGGGGATATCAAAACCCACCTGGACATGGTCCTGGATGACTGTTTCTAGGTGTCCCTGCTTGAGTGATGGGGTTGGACTAGATGGCATCCAGATGTCTCTTCCAACCTCAACCATTCTGGTACCCACCTAGCTGAGGAGGAGAGGGAGGTACCCGTTTGACTGGAAGTCAGAAGTTGTAAGGTCCTGTCCAAGCCCCTTTAGAAAAATAATTTCAGCATGTGGGTTGATTTTTGGAAAGGGAGAAAGAAGAGGAGGAAGTATGTTAGCACTGGATGAAAAAGCTTTCCTGATTCTTAGCCTGCTTTCACTTAAGAACTTTGAGGGTTTAAAAAGTTTTACCTTGTTATGTAGGTAATTCTTGCAGCAGCCATGTTTTTGTTCTGTGAACATGGGCTCTGGAGCAGGAATGGGATGGAAGCAGCAGGAGTTCATAATTCCATTGCCCTGTTCTCTCTGCTTCTGTACTCTGTCCTGGGTTGTTGTTCTAAGAGCAGCATTGCATAAACATCAATTTTCTGTATTTTGGGATTAGCTGCTTTCAAATCCAAAATGATTTAATCACTCCAGACTGAGAAGGTTGTATATAGTATTGTTTTAGCCACTCCACAGCAACTTCATAGCAGTGTGGGGGTTCTGTGTTGGATGCTGGCCCTTGCAAAGTCGTGTCTAGAACTTTCTGTACCTGCAGCAGCACCACGGGCTTCTTGTACTGGAGTATTAAGGAGGTTATCACAAAAGAAAAACCATGAAGAAATCTAATGACGGGGATTTCTGCAGTAGCTTTGGTTCGTATATTTTTAGTTTGCTGGAGAGAAAGGGTGGAAGAGCAGCGTATAAGATCAGAACTGGACGCGGATTATCTGCCTAATGTGGTTCTTGTTGGCACAAAATAATACAAATACCATTTGGAGAACAAACGGGTTATAAGAAAAGAAATGAAAACATCCAGATCCTGCACATTTGGAAAGCACGACACTGATGGATTTGTGTAACCTTTTCATGAAGAGCGATGCCGAAGTCAGAGAGGGGATTTTGATTTCCTTCATTAAAAGCTTATTAAACGAGGAAATAGGACAGTCGTCGTTTTGCTTCAGTAGTTGGGGGTCACAGAGGCGGGCCTGAGCTCCTCAGGATATTAATGCCTGCTTTCAGCTGGGGGAAATGAGCCGTCGCTCGACTTGGCTGCAGCTTTATGTGCTCGTCACTAGGGATCCCCATATGTCCTGGGATCTGCGGCAGTCGGAAGTGGCAGAGCCCGGCAGCGGGGAGCAGAGGGCTCTCATTGCTATTCATAACAGGTAGCTGGGCTCAATCTGCCCACAGCAAGTCTGTTTAATGTTGATCAGCTGTCCATCTGATAAACCGAATTGATATGGACATTTCCTCCAAGGGCTGCCCTGACAATGACAGCAAGAGCATCGGGATGTCTTGTTAGTCTTTTTCTCCCAGCTTGAGATTTTATTAACCCTTTGTTAGAGCCAAGCCGAGTGTGATTTCAATACTGAGGCTGCAGGTTGTGTGGGTTTCTCCCTTGCCTCTGTGAAAAACAGCATCAGCCTCGAGTTTCGTCGTTGGCTTGGGGAATGGCTAGTTTGGTTTTCAGGTTGTTTTTCTCTGCATGGAGCAAAAACTGAATTACAAAGGCATCTTTTAAAACACCATAGGTTGTTTTGTGCGTGACAAAATACATAGGGAACCTGTGTTTATCCTCTCCCTGCAGCTCATCCACCTTTTGCCTGCCTGTCCAGGCTGTGACTCCACTAGCTCTTCTCTCCTGCTAATTGGCACAGATCACTGGCTTGAAACAGTTGCTGCTGGGGCTCTTCCCAGGTCAGGTATCTTTGGGTCAGAAGGCTACTTTGGATTAATATTGTTTCGAGGCAATTGCAACACATCCGCACTGTCCAGAGGAAGCATTATTAATTGACTCAGTCCTGCAGTAGTACTGAGGCAAAATCTAACCTGAGCAGGCATCAGCAGGTGGATGTGAAGTTATGGAGCAGTTTGGTTGGCCAGTGAATCAGCATTTGGCCACTTTGGAATAAACACAGGGAGCATAACGTGCCTTTGTACTTAGGTGGCAATTTAATTTGAACTTTAAGGCATTTTAGTCATCTGTCTTAGCTGAGGACATGCTTTGCCATTTTGCTCATATGTAAAGTCTCCATGACATAAAAGGAACTGCTTGGGTCAGAAAAGATGTGACTGTGCTCGAGATTCCATAGTGAGGGAGGCCCTGTACATGGCTAAGTTTGCAGCTTTAGAAAGATGCTTCATTGCATTGCTCTGTTCCCCTTCTCCTTGTCCCTGCTCAGTTACTGTGTCTGTTCATCACTCTGTTGTAGTTCTGAGCTAAGGTGACATCTCTGGGCTCCTTGGAGTGACAGTCAGTAACTATCAGGGACTACAGGGTTGAACTGTGGGAGGAGGGGAGGAGAGGGCTGTGCTAAGGACTTTTCTTGCCTTTTCCAAAAAAATGAACATAAATAGAGGGCAAGCCTTTATGGAATAACTGCTGTGGCAAGCCCTTCACAGGGATTTGAAAACTCTAAATTCAGAAAGTATCAGAGTGTGTGCTGGAAAAAGTAGTGATTTGTAAACCTATCCAAATAAAACTGGCTCTGCTCCTTTGCTGGACAATCACCTTTGCTTCTTCTGACTGAAACAACCAGTGAAATACCATCAGTGCACAGTTCTGAAGTGTTCAGTTGCTTCTCTCCCTGTGCGCCCTTCCCCCTCAGTATGATTGAACTGCAAGGTATCCTGGTATTAATTTAGCTCTCATTTGAGCAGTCATTGACTGAGCCATTCTTATGGTGTTTGGATCGACTTGCTCGTGACTCTCCTGCTGATAGGTCCTTTGTTCTTTCCCACCAGTACTTTCTACTTGGCATTTTCTTCACGTCACTGTCCCTTCGGCTTCTAGAAGACAAAACAAACAAAGAAAGCAAGCATCATGAGGGCTGTATTAAATACTTAGCTTTATTTTGAGAAGGAATTTTTAAAAAGGGCAGTGTTCCTCCAAGTGGAACCCCTGGTACCCACAGCTTACCTGGAAATACTCAGCGATAGGTCTCTGCACGTAACACCTCCTGGTTGCGGCTTCTAGAAGGGCCGCACAAGAATTCATAAAATATCTGTTTAACACATGTGGCTGTTGTTTTGGGTTTTCTTTTTCCCCTAAGAATCTATCTTTTATTCATAGCATCAAAAATAATTGTATTTTTTCTTTGCTTTCAGCCAGAGAAGCCTGGCCGAGATTACGGAACTGATCCACACTGCCTTTCTGGTGCATCGTGGCATAGTGAATATTGGTGAGCTCAAGTCCTGCGATGGCCCGCTGAAGGATATGCAGTTTGGAAATAAAATGGCAGTTCTGAGTGGAGATTTTCTTCTAGCAAATGCTTGCACAAGCCTTGCACAGTTGCAGAATACTAAGGTAAGAAAGCAGAGCGAGTAACTCTTAGTGGAGCTTGTGAAAGAGGCTCTTTAAAAAATCAACTGTTCTGATTTTTTAGAGTATATGGAGCAGCCTTTACAAAGCAGCATCCTTACCTTAGAGCTGTAGATGGCTTAACAGGCTGCCGTGAAGGTGTTTGCCACTGTCCCATAGCATCACTGCCGTGAGGCCTGTAGCATGGCTTCTGAAGCACTGTAGGGCTGGAGGAGTGGTTCTTTTGGTGAATTCATTGAACGGGAATGCAGTGGTATCCTCGTGACATGTCAGATGGCAGTACCTCTGGCAGACTGCCAGCTGAAGGCATGTTTGGCTTGTTATTTTCTTTTGCTTTGTGAAAGATTTGTCTGTCTTAGGGAATTCTTGGGGGAACGGCTTCATTTCTTTGTCTACACAACACTCGGGTGACTCTCTGCTCCTAATAAAATTACTTTGTTAGGCATTTGGATGCCCCTGAGTATTGGATTGCCCTATTAATGTGGGTGTAGTGGCTTCTAAAGGGCAGCTGCAATCCAGCTGCTCAGCCAAACTGATTGAAACTTAACAGGGAAATGATTTTCATGACAAATTGTATATAGCTATATATGACCCTAGAAAATGAGACTGATGGAGACCTTAAGTCGTCATCTCTTTACTTGGCTCTTCTTTTCCCTGGATAGGATCAGTGATGCCAAATCATTATTGACATGTCAACACATGTCTAGCTTGTTCTTAAAACCTCCCATGGTGGAGAGAGATTCCTGGGCATCCCTGTGCCAGTCTAGTGTAGCACCTAACTACCTGCATGGCTGAAGAGCTCACTGTGCCATTCCTGGGGAAACAGAAAACAATTCTTTTTAGCCAGGATATTTTCTATACATCTGAAGGCTGCTGCCATATCGTCATGTAAAATAAGTGTTTGTCATGCCTGCAGTTGTCAAATGATCAGCATAGTTTGAATCTTGAGCTTAAGGAGTCTTTTGTTTCTAGATGCTCACGCTAAAGCTCCTTGTGGTGGTGGTTGAGTATTTCTCTGCTGCTTTGATCATGAGTGTGACAGTTCCTCTCAAAAGTGGTGGCATTTTGTAACACAGAGCTGAGATTCAGGAGCTGAGACAGGAAATTAGATGTCAATCTGCTGGAATAGTGGGATAAGCCGTTCTGGTGATAACTGGTAGTAAGTATTAAATAAAAAGTTTTAAATAGTGCAAAATTGTAGGCATACCATAACCAAAATGGGGTGCAGTTGATTTGACTAATTATTGTTGATTTGTGTCCATTCTTCTTATTTTTTTTTAGTGCTTGATAAAATTCTCAAGACAGACTAAAGGATTTAACCCAACATCAGTCTTTTGTTTCAGCATAAGAGGAAACTTTTAAGAAGTGTTGCACCTATTACTTTGCATCCAGTACATCATTAAATATTGCAGCAGCAGCAGCAGCAATATTTAATCCCCGAAGGCTTGCCAGAAAACAAGCCTACAGTGGAATGAGGCACAAGTGCAGAGAAATACTTTTTCTAAAAAAGCAGTCATTATACTGCATGTCGGAAAATTCTGCCAAAACATTTTAGCACTTTTTTTTTCATTTTTCTGACATCTAAATACTTTCATAGCTTCCACATACGATAAGTGGGATGCCATTATGGAAACTGATTGACTTAGTAAATTATTCTTTTTCATACGTCTAACCCTACGAGCAAAGTTAGAAAAATTGAAGTACTAGCTATAGAAATCTTTGACAGGTGCAGTGATTTAAACATACTGTATTTATTCTTTTGTAAATGATGAATTTTCCAATGTGGCATCTGTTTTTCAGCAGTGTGAAATAACTGTGACTTTTTTCCTTCATAATGTTTTGTTTTCTTTGATGTAAAAAGTAAAAAAAATCACAGTACTGCTTTTTTGCTGGCAATTATTTGGTAGCTCAGCAAATTGACTAATGAAATGAGCAGCATTATATCCTACGTGGTACCAGCCATGGTCTACAACCTCTACAGACATCTATAGCTGTTGCAGAGACTCCAATTTAAAATAAAGAGGTTTTTAACCCCAACAGAAACAACATCTACCAAGATAATTTTATTGTGGTGTTAAACTCTTGTCTGAGCTTGTGTATGATGCATTTATCTCTGCTTCTCTTGGGGCTGACAATTAGATGTGAAATTCTGTAGTTGTAATGAAATGCAGACCTATTTTATAATTGCCAAGGGTAAAATTAGCCAAGTCAATTATTTTCCCTTAGGCTTTTCCCTATAGATATTAAAAGGCTGCAAGGTAATTGCCTGAGGTAATACTTTGATTTTTAAATAACATTAAATATAGGAATTGTTGGTTTTAATTCGTAGTCATTTTCCTCTTCTTGCTACTGCTGTAGAATATAACTAACGACGTTAACAAGATTCAGGGCTGTTTTGGAGGAGCTTCTTTTACACCAGGGCTCATACTTCTTGTATGTTTGCTAAAGTTAGGCAAAAGTAGTGTTTGAGGGGGGCGTTTGGGTTGGTTGCTTTACCACTCGAGGTACGAGGACTCTCCATTTCTTGAAACATCAGTTAAGAAGCCTTCCGTAAGATACATTCTGCTGTTGTGCTATTATGAAATTGAGCTCAAAGATTAGTTGGATTGGGATCTCTTAGTAGTAGAAGGGTTTAGGAATGGTGAGCCTTTGACAAGGAAGGGCATTGTTGGTTTTTGCTGCTTAAATAATACCACAGTAATGCCTGGGAATATGTAAAAGGATAGGGGTAATGGTTGGCTCTTTGTATCTTTAGCATTTGTTATCTTGCTTTGCCTAGCCAAGGAGATGGGGATGGAGCTGCTCACAGCAAGTTCTGTTGCATGAAAGTCTCCCCTTGACTCTGGTGCAAAAAGTGTTAGTTTTGTCTTTGACTTCTGCTTAAGTAACCTTCACTTCTTGTAATAGTTTTAGAGTGGTGTTCAGATGGAAACATAGCAAGTATTAATTGGCATTGTTGTCACCTCTCTGTCAGATACATGCTGTGGACACTTTCACACAAGTGATGTGTGAATATTGACTGTGGTATTATCAAATAATGTGCATTTCAGGGTATATCACGGGTAAGTTGGAAGAAACCTGTTGCAGCATTAAAGCTGGACTAGAGCATCTGAATCATCACTTGTCTTAAGAAACTATGTGTAAAAGATGTAATTACGACCAGTTTTGATCCTCCCAGTCTCTGAGGATGGTGGTACATAAAACTTCAGGATGAAATCATAGAATTGTAGAATGTTTTGGCTTGGAAGGGACCTTTAAAAGTTGCTCAGAGTCTCATCCAACCTGACCTTGAATC
The DNA here is from genome assembly GCA_013399075.1 of Chloroceryle aenea. NCBI lineage: Eukaryota > Metazoa > Chordata > Aves > Coraciiformes > Cerylidae > Chloroceryle > Chloroceryle aenea. The sequence continues at coordinate 312,471 of VWZY01011204.1, forward strand.
TTTCCAGGTGTTGCATTAAGAGGTAAAGTAATTTGACAGAAAACAACCCCCCTTGAGAAAGTACTCAAAGTCCAGATCTTACCCAAAGGCATCTCTGTGTCAGGGAGGAAGGGCTGAGCCAGTCGACTGATCCCAGAAGTGAGAGGTGATTTGTGATGGTGTCTCTCCTGACTCATTCACATTGGTATTTTCCCTCACATTCCCTCTTTCTTAAACCGTATTTGTGTTAGTTCTTATCCTCAGGGTGGAGCTTGAGTGACTCTAGTCATAGAGCCGTTTATTATGGTCGGTGTAAATTTCTCTCACTTTGCTTTTAAAGGTACAGATAAAGAAAATTCAGGGTGTAAGCTCAGTGAGGGATCATCACACTTTGGAGGCAGGTAGCCTTTGGGATGGAGCTGTGTTTTGGTATTATAATGAGCAAAGTTCTCACAAAGGACAGCACTTTGTCACAAAAGGACAAGCTGTTGGCTGAGGGTGGCAAATAAGCAGCTTATGGGTTCCATAGTGCCACACAGTTCCCATCTCCACACCGATTCACAGAGCATGGCTGTGGAGTCTTCACACCACTCCACCCCCAGTGCTGTTTGTTGTCCAGAGAACCACCGTGGAATGCATTCCTTGCATACCAGTTGCACTCTACCCCGGGAGCTTCTTTGGTGTTACACCTTTCCCTCATGTGTGAACACTGCTGTACCTTTAATAGGATTCTAATTTCTGAGTCACCTCCAGTCATTATTCCACAGGAGGGATGGGGCATCTGCCACCTCTCTGTGCAAGCTGTGCCAGTGTTTCCCCACCCTCGGGGTAAAACTCTCTTCCTTATAGCTGGTCTAAATCTACCCTCTTCTAGTGTAAAACCATTATCCCTTGTCCTGTCACAAGAGGCCCTGCTAAAAGAGATGTCCTTATCTTTCTTACAGGCCCCTTTTGAGGTCACAATAAAGTCTCCCCAGAGCCCTCACTTCTCCAGGCTGAACAACCACAACTTTCAGCCTTTTTTCGTAGGAGAGGTGCTCCAGCCCTCTGAGAATATTTGTGGCCCTTCTCTGGACCCGCTCCAAGAGGTTCATGCCTTCCTGTGCTAAGAGCTCCATAGCTGGACACAGTACTCCAGGTGGGGTCTCGACAGAGAGGAGAAGAGTGGCAGAATCACCTCCTTCAGCCTGCTGGTCACAATTCTTCTGATGCAGCCCAGGATATGGTTGACTTTCTGGGCTGTGAGCACACGCTGCCAGCTTATGACCCACGTGCAGACCTTGCACCTGGCCGTGCCAAACCTCATGAGGTTCACATGGACCTCCTTCTTAAGCTTGTCTAGGTCCCTCTGGATGGCATCCCATCCGTCAGGCCTGTGAACTACAGCACTCAGCTTGATGTCATCTGTAGACTTTCAGAGGCTGCACTTGATTGTGCTGTGTCACTGGTGAAGATGTTAAACATCACTGATAGAGCAATGCCTACCATAATGTGCTGATGAGTAAAGCAAATAATAAAATAATCTGTAATAATCTCTCTCTCTTCCTTGTAACTCTGTTAACTGATAGGAAGACATCCCTTTGTCTTTAAAACAAACACAAACCAAACATCCAAAGCCAAACCACCAAAACCCAACATATCCAAAACAAAAAATAACTCCCCCGCCCCCAAAAGAAGAAATTAAAATAAAATAAAAAGAAAGAGGAAAGAAAAGCCTAGTAGTGCATGCAATGGTAGTGTTCTCTTAAGTTCTTACTGAAATCTTAAGACTGTTTTTCCCATTCTAATTCAGTGAGCTCTTCTTGGAATGTTTAAACTGTTTGCAGAAATGCTTCAGAATCTACGGCCTGAAAGCTTGGAATTGAATTTAAGAATCTTGTCTGTCAATGCAGAGCTCTGCCAGAAAACCCCATTATAGAGCATTGTTTTATTAAGCATTATTTGTTTATAAATAAACAGTAGCACAGATGCAGCACTTACATAGTGGATGCATTTCCTTATGTTTTCCTAAAGGCATAAATGTGTTGTTTATGAAATAGGCCTTGTGTTTGCATAAACAACAAGTTATTCGTGTAAGTCTTCCTATATCTATTGCAACATTCTGAATGTACACTGTGCTTCATAGAAGAGCTGCTTATCTTGAACTGTGGGTTCTGCTTCCATAGCATCAGTTGTCATCCTATGGGGAAGGCTCAATTTTGAACTTGAGTGACTTGGTTTCTTACTGAGAAGTGAAGGATATGGAGAGTATTCCCTTTCTGGAATAGACGAGTTGCTCTTTTATTGTAAGTCGGCATTTGTTTTTATCTTGTCCTGAATGATGTCAAGAGAGCAACATAAACCTTTCCAAAAATATTTTCAAGTATTAAACCAGTAAAAAATCATCATTGGCTAAAGAATTGATTCTTAGGATCAGTGGCAGTTTGCTGGTCCTCTCTCCTAAACTGAAAACTTGCACTAGAGAACATGAAGGGTTCATTGCATCAAGATGCCTGTACAAAAAGTCCCTTTTTAAAGGAAATGTTTTGTTGCCAATGCAGAGCAGCCCCTGGCTTGTCCATATTGCTGTCCCTCAGAACAGCTCTGTTCATCTTGTATGAGTAGAAGGTGGTACTTGGCAAATGTAGCTATGAGAGGAGTTATTTTCAGAGCAATGAAAGCTTTTTGAAAGAGCTATTCGTCATTGCTTTCTCTGGTGGAAAATTTAAACTGTAAATACCTGCTATGAATATTTGCATTATATTTTACATAAATTAAACAAAACCCCAGTTACAGTGTTAATATGATGATGTAAAGATAACAAGAAGGGCTTCTTCAAGTATATCAGTAGGAAAAGGAAGACTAGGGAAAATGTGGGCTGCTAAATGAGGTGGGAAGCCTGGTGATGAAGGATACAGAGAAGGTGGAGTTACTGAATGTCATCTTTGCTTCAGTCTTTATCCCTGAGAACAGCCCTCAGGAGTCCCAGACCCTGGAGGTAAGAGAGAAACTCTGGAGGAAGGAAGATTGTCCTTTGGTTGAGGAGGATTGGGTTAGAGATGATTTAGCTGAAGTGAGCACCCACAAATCCATGGGCCCCGATGGGATGGAAGCACAAGTGCTGAGGGAGCTACGTGCTGTTATTGCGAAGCCACTCCATCCTTTGGAAAGGTCACAGAGGAGAGGTGCCTGAGGACTGGGAGAAAGCCAATGTCACTCCAGTCTTCCACTTTTGACTAGTGTCACAGCTCTAGCTGGGTGTAGCTGGTGGTGTTCCTCAGGGGTCAGTAGTGGATCGAGTCTTGTGCAACATTTTGGATGGGGCCAGTCTCTTTTCAGTGGTGCCCAGTGATAGCACAAAGGGCACAGGGCACAAACAGGAACACAGAAAGATCCACCTAAACATAAGGAGAAATTTCTTTCCTGTGAGGGTGATGTAGCACTGGAACAGGCTGTCCAGAGAGGTTGTGGAGTCTCCTTCTCTGGAGAGATTCAAGACCCACCTGGACACGATCCTGTGCAACCCACTCTAGGCAAACCTGCTGTGGCAGGGGGGTTGGACTCGATGGTCTCCAGAGGTCCCTTCCAACCACTACCATTCTGTGATTCTCTAATATGGAAAACTGAAGCTAATGATAAAACAATTTTCAAATTATTTTCAAATATTCTTAACTTTTCACCTCTGCTTACTTACCTACTTCCTATTTCTTCCCCGATGGAAGCCAAGTACCTTTAAAATGATGAGCTCACAGAGCACACAGGTGACACTGAGGCACAGATTTGGTAAAAAGCAGAGAGCAGATTACATTAAGAGACCCAGATTATGAAGTTCCTTAGTAAAGTTGAGTTCTTAAGAGAAAACAAAAAGACAAAACAACCTTCAACATTTTTTTCTAGAGCAGGATAAAGAGCTTTTTTTGAATTACATTATCATGCCTGTCTTGCTGTACCTTCCCCTGGGGCACTGTCTGATGGTGGCATGCTGGACTCGATGGGGAGTAGGGTAGTGTCTATATTACTGAGTATTTTTATTCTAATTGGGTGTGTTTGTCTAGCATTTCTGCTGTCATGAAGGGTAACAGTTCTTGTGAAGATGCTCAAGCTGGTGAATGATGCTAGTGAATCTACTGACTGCTGCCCTTTGTCATGCTTGTCTCAGTGGAACAGCTCCTTAGCAAGTGCATCGTTTGCCTTTGTTTTCAAGTAAATTTATAGCCCTTAAAATAACACCTGAAGGAAGGAAGCATTCAGCTTTCTGACACAGTTTTTTCTTTTCTGTTCCACTTTTGCTGTCTATAACTGTAATATAATTAAATATTTGTAAAACGTCATTACCTTAATAGCTGCAGTTATGTTTGAAAAGCAGTCTTTTGGAGAAGTTAAATTAGAGGATTAGGTAACACAGTTTAATAATTTATTAATTTAATTGCAATTCTAAAAATTAGGCTTAATCAGTAACTGTAATAAGTTAGAAACTGTTTCCTTTTTGATCTGCAAGAGTTCTGTTGCTTTGCAGTGAATGTCAGGTTGGAGATTACAAGAGCTTAACTTTGGTTTGCTTCCTAATCACTGCATTCCTCGAATAGGTCTGTCCCTTACCTTAGTGGCCTTTTGCACTTGTGCTGGTTTTTAAAACTAATGCTTACGTTGAGCTTTCCCCGAGCTGGACTCCACTGAGGTTACTACAGGTCTGTATTGAAAGAGTTTATTTTTCTCTGGTTCTTGGCCATGGCACTGCTGGAAATTTTTATGTTTAGATTTCAGTCTGTTTTCTGGCCTCCAAATTCTGCACGAAAAAATAATTTTAAAGTAAGGGGGGGAAAAAAAGGAGTGATTTCTGCAGCTTCCCTTATGGACATGTATGACTTACAACAAGTGCCTTGTAGCAGAATGACGGCTGCAGAACATGGAAGGACTGAGACTGATAGCAAAATATGTAGTTGTAGGTATCACTGTGAATTATCCAATCTAAGATTGAAGCTCTTACCCAAAAATATGCTGTAAGAATGTTTTGAAAGCTTCGAGGCGTGGAGCTATCGAGAACAGAATTGTGTTTTGAGAGGCTGTCACAGTGCTACGTTGACTGATCAAGGAACAGTCTTGGGAAACAGTTTTTCACTCTGTTCTGATGAATTTTCAATAGACTACTAAAGATTTTCATACTGTTTAACACAAAGTCCATTTAAAGTTCTCTCTTCTGAAACATCTCCCTAACAATTTTCTCAACTTGAATCTGAATTTGCCATCCTCATAGTAGCAACTGGACCCACCTTTCTGCCTTTCTGGTCTGCCCAACAGACCAAACTTAATGTTTGCTGCTCGAGTTCCTGAACTGAATAGCTGTCATTGTTCCAGATTAATATTGTCTTCCTCAGAGGTAAACACAGCTACTTCTGATACCTGCTTAATGGTTAATACACAGTTCTTTTTTGGATAAAATTACTGTATGGCTCGTTACAATTAACAGAAAGGTCTGGAAAATACTAATATGCTATCTGTACATGGAAGAGAGAGTGCTTTTCAGAGGTGACTGTTGAGCATCAATGAAGAAGAGTGTGAAAACTAATTTGAAGAAACTGAAAAAAACCTGGTTTTGTTGAGAGGAGAGTCAGAGGTCGTTCAAGATCTCAGGATAATTGCAATGCCTGGGAAATGTCTTCTGTTTAGTTGGGGTAGCAGTGTCTGTCCTTCTGTTGTTTGCTCCCTTAATGTATGACACTGAACTGGCATTTATCTGGTTTAGAAGTCAAAAATATTTCAGGCTTTGAGATGGATAATTGTGTGTGTTTATATGTTATGTATAAATCTAAAAATCCATTTCATTGAATGCTAAGGCCACGTTATGGAAGAAAGCTTCTAATTACATATCCCCTCACTTCTCAAAGAAGAAATTGCCTTTTAAAGATTTGTGGCAAACATTAAAAAGTGTCTATATTTGATATTTCCTTAACTGTTAACAAGAAACTGTATCCCAGATGTTGATCACTGACAGAATATGTAGGAAATGGATATTCAAAACCAACCAAAATTTATTCTCAGAAATTGAAATAATGAAAAACTGTGGGTCTGTGGTGTTTTCTTCTACATGAGATGCACACTGTAAGAAGGAACTCTGGAGAGCCAGTAGTTCTGCTTCATTACAGTAGGGATTGGCACTGTCCAGTTTTCTTAAAGCAGAGATGTTCATGGCTCTTTCTTTCCCAGCCATGAGTAGTCATCGTGGGGAAATTCATTGCTAACTAGCTTCAGCTCACACACAAATTACAAAATCAACATGACTTTTGATAAAGTTCCAGAAGGTGATGTCCTTCATGAGCGATAGTTGCAATGCCACCTTCATTCTTTTTCTTGCTGAAGCAGTGGAAGATCACAAGTTCTGTTTTATTGGCTTTATTTAAAGTCTATTTCTTAAACATAATAAGATTCATATTGAGAGTCCATAGCTGGACAGAAAGCAATCACATTTGTTTCTGGTGCAGTACTGTCTGTCTTAATATTGGACTTTCCTGAGTCAGAACTTAATGCAAAATAGCATCCACCTTTGGGTGGGTGGGATCTTAGGACATACTTGGTTCTAGAGGTGGGCTTTCATGACAGGGCAGGGAATAAATAGTTTTGCAGAAGGACTGGAAGTTGCAGTGGTTAGTTTACAGCCAGCTGTCCACCTGGACAGCCAGAATACACTTCAGCAGAGTGCATATAGGTTTTTGGGGTGAATCAGCTGCAATGCAGAGCTCTTAGCAATAACTACAAGAATCTAAGGTTTGTCTGGTTGGCCTTTCTTAGTCTCCCAAGAACTGCACTATTCATTGAAGAGAAATCTATTCCAAGTACAATCAGTAAACTTTCCTAAGTGTATTTGGCACCAGTTTTGTAGCGTTGTTTTTATTATTTCCAAGCTGGTGCTGCATATAGAAGTATGCAAAATCATCTGTGGTTGTCCTCCACCAGCTGCTGCTGTCACAGAATGGTTGAGATTGGAAGGGACCTCTTAAGATCTTCCTAGTCCAAGCCCCCTGCTCAAGCAGGGTCAGCTAGAGCAGGTTGCATAGGACCATGTTCAGGTGGCTTTTAAATATCTCCACAGATGGAGACTTTGCAGCCCGTTCGGGCAACCTACTCTGTTGTTAGATGCCCCCCACTGTAAGGTGTTTTCGTGTGTCCATTTGGAATTTCATGTTTTAATTTGTGTCCATTGCCTCATTCTGTCAATGGGCACTGATGAGAAATTTGGCTCTCTTCTTCATTCCTTCCCACCAGGTGTGTATGCATGTTGTACTAGAAGGAGAGGTTAAAATATGTGTCTTGTAAGTAGAGGGATAAATTCTGTATCCTCCCTACTTTTTGCACGGCTGTAAAGCTCCTCTTTACAATGAGCCTTCCCAGGGTCAGTTTTTTGGTAGAAGTGCCTTTACATCTGGAGTGGCTTTAGTGCACTACAGTGCAGAAAACTATAGCAGTAACAAAGGCGAGTTAATTGTATTTTTAAACAAAACACTGAGGTATTTGACATCTTGTTGGCTAGCAAGAAGATTGAGTCTTTGGCTGGACTGGAACTGGTCATTAATATCAGTGTTTTGAAATTCAGCTGCCTTTTGCTTGGAGTCTGGAATCTGATTGCTGCTACTCCTGATACGGTGGGTTCTTGATTTGCTAGTTTAGCAAACATCTGCAGCTTCGTGTAATTGATTCCATCTGTCAGATGCTAAATGGCATTGCTTCTGATTCACATTTATTCAGATACAGTCTGTGCAAAATATTTAATACCACTTTCAGGTATAATTTCTATCAACTCAGAACTGATCAGGCTTGTTGGTTTGGGTTGTTTTTTTTTAATCCAGTTTAATCTGCAATTCATTTGTGAAGATATGACATCCTAGTTCAGTGGTCTACACCAGCATGACTGGAAATTTATAGCCATGCTCTTCTGCATCATTTATTGATGAGGAAGGCTCTATAGCTACAGAACCCTGTAGCTGTGATACCTTCTTTGTTTACTGTTTCATATTGAGGAAATTACCACATCTAAAAGGGTCAAGCTGAAGAAACCACATGGTTACCAGAGTCAACAGTTGGCTGAGTACTTTAGGGCAAGGATCTGCTGCATTGGATCTGCAAAAATATTAATGAACTGTGTAAGGTACTGTGTGGAAAGAGAGAAGGGAAAATGGACCTTCCTTAAGGTAAACAGCCCTTAAGGTAGTTTTATTTGACAATACCAACAGTCTTCAAATTGTCTGCTGATGATTGCCTTGAAGAACTTTTTTTTTATGTGTAGAAAGTACTTTTTTACCAAGCAGTGTGTTTGGGTGATGCATTTACATTGCATATTCTATTTTGCTACTAATTCGTCATTGACAGAGTAAAGAAAAACATAACCATGTTTTCCAAGAGCATTTAAATCTTGCTAGAAAGCAAATCACTGCAAGGAGTCTTTCCTGTGGGTTTCAACTAAGAGAGGGACGGCTTCAGAAAATAGTAAAGCTCGAGATGATTTCAGTGGTAAATCCAATATGATTCAATAAACATTATCTTCTAAAAATTCTGTAGGCTGCCACACTTAGTTACCTGCATGACTAATGATATATGAGGAGATTACCAGGAAAGGAAATTGAATTCCAGTGTTCTTGGAACTCCTGAGAGTTTTTGCTGGTTTTTTTTTAGCTATTATTGAAAAATCAGAAATCCAATTTCAGCTGTTTACTGAGTTTCATCTTTAGCTTCCTGGTATTGCAATCTTTCTGTGCCAAATACAGGAGAGTATTTAATTGTAAGGACTTTGTGTGGAGTTTTTAAGTGTGGAAATATTTCCAAAAATTAATGCTTGTTTGGTCAAGGAAGTCAAGGGCAATTTGAAGGAACTGTTATCTGTCCATTTAATATCTTAATGTTTAATGTAATAATAGTTATATTAAGAATTATCACAATATAATAATTTTAATTGTTTAATAATGATTTGTATTTAATTAAAGTTTCCTGACTATCAAACTATCATCTTTACTTGTATGGAGAAGTCTTTCTGTGTTTTCAAGTCTATGCATCAGCAGCAAGGAGTAGAGTCTGTCATAGCAGATGTGTGAGGAAAGGATATTGTTTCATCACTAAAAAGGAAGGAATTACTCGTGGTCCTTCTTGAAAGGAATTTGGCAAAGCTAAAGAAGTTCGTCAAATACAAATTGGGAAGGCTGAGGAACAAAGATAGAGCCTTTGCTGTGTTCCTCCTAGTGCTGTTTCCTGTCTTCCCACAAAAGCTTCATCCTTTCCCTGATGTACCCCTTGAAAATATCTGGTAGAGTCTGGCAAGACAGTGTATTACTGCTCTGAAATAGAGTGGTCCCTGGAATCAGTTCCATTTCAGCTGCTGAATTTCAAATAAAACCACCCCACGTTGAAAAGAGCTCAAATTCATTCCTTTTTTGAAACAAGAATGGAAAACAGGAAAAAATACATACACACTGTTGTGTTGCAGTGAACTTAAAACAAAATATTTCAAAGACAAGTACCAGGAACAAAGCACTTGAGTAGCTCAACTGATGGCAGCGATGTTGTCTTTTCATCCAGGGTGTTTAGAAATCTCTTAAAGGATGAGTGGGGACCAGAATCTGTTCTTTTTACTGGGCTTGAAAGGGTCTGCATCATACCTTCAAAGAAACTGTTCAAGAAAATGTCTTCCAAGTCCTTCTGGCTTTAAAGTTCCACTTCAGTTAAGATACACCTCTGTTTTTATAGACAGAGCTGGATTTCCCAGCTGGTCAACTGTACATAAGAACCAGGCTGCTGTACCCGTGATGGTGAACACAAGGTCCTTTCTCTGGGGTCACATATACAGAATACCTTGGGAATTGTGAACCCTGAATTATCTTACAGATGGGGCCTTAGTAGACTACCTGAAAGATTTAGTCTGCTTTCAGGAAAAGGAGTGTGGTTTTGGTTGAATGTCCCAAGTAATTTTGTGAACCACTAAGAAAATTACCACTGTTTTATTTCTTCAATAATTTTGGAGAAAATCTGAGTTTGAAGAACTAGACTCAAATTAAATTTCGAGAGTCTTGAAGGGCTAAAACTGTGCAATTTTTTTTTATGAGAAAGGGTGAATTAAGTTTCACCAAACTTCTAATCTTCAAACCTCCAGAGCTCTTCTGGCACTGAAACACAAGCACAGTCTTCTGGACTATTTCATATTTGCATAAATTGGAGAGGTCAGAGCAGGAGTTCTACCGTGCTGTGGAGCTGGTAACCATGTGCTTGTGTCCAGGACTGGCATCATGTTATACACTTGGTCTGTCTAGATAGTAGGATTTTTTAGCTTTAATAATCCATCTCTTTTCCCTATGTGCATCCTAAATTGACAGCCTTTGTGCTGATCTTTTAAAAGCAGAGGAGATAAAGTCTCTACAAAAAGTGTTCAAATAATACCTCCTCAGGAAAAAGCAAAGCAAAACACCCCCCACCCCAAACCAAACACACAGAGCTGTTGCAGAATAGGTGTGTAAAGAGCACGAAATTATTTGCATGTGCACTTGTCACCTGGAAATAAAGGGGTCAACCCCTGGGCTGCTCCCCTGAGGACACAGCCTGGGGGAGCAGAAAACAAAATGCTGCTGCGGAGTGAAAAATGAAAAATAGAGTGGAAGTTTGTTTTCCTTTAATATGATGTTACTCTTGCTCATCTCAAGTACCTAAGAGGGAACAGGCTTCTGAAAAAAAATGTAGTGGCGTGGAAAAATGGTGGGAAGAGAGATTATGAGTAGGCTGCTTTGGTCTCCTTTTGAGGCACTGCTGTTCTCAAGCACTAATTTTGACAATCCTTTTTTCCCTTTCCCTGCCTTTGAACTCATTTAAAATGGAGCTTCGCTTTCAAATGAGAAGAAAAGTAGTTGGGAGAACTTGATTTTTCATGTACCTTTCCTGCTCTTCAAACTTGATTCTCAGAAACGTCAGCAAGTGTAACAGGGCACTGGGCAGGCAAAAAGACACCCATGGAAATAGAGGCAACTTGGACACTGTTTTCTGCTTTTCCATGGCATGCTGCGTGGGTCGGGGAAAATCAGTTCCCTGACACCATGTTCCCCTTATATAAAACAGGAGGGAATAAATTTTACATGGGATGTTGTTTGCTTTTAGATTTTCTGATGGCAAGTGCTGCAGAAGAACTAGTCAGTGTATTGTTGGCTGCATGAATGGTGCTGAATCTGTAATAAATTTTCTTCCTCTTTGTCAGTTTGGGATCCAGAGGAAAATGACCTGTTTTCCTCATTCCAAATTGTTTACCCCAGCATTCAGGGTCCCAGGCCACTGACTGTAAGCAGCCGATGCTTTTCATAGATGAGATTAAGAGCTGATGAAGTACCAGAGCCTCGCGCAAGGATCCCCCTGTGCTCTTGAAACGGGAATTTCATTCCTGGTAGTGATCTGCATGGCCTTGCATTTACCTTAGAAAAATATTATCCCCCCCAAAACGAAGGTACTTGGAAAGAAGAGAGGCAATGTTAATACATTCTCACTAACATACAGCGTTCAATAGGTCACTAAAGGCATAATGGTATTTCATATACGGATTCTTCTAAACAGTGGATGTGTAATTCTCCTAAGATGCTTTATAAACTATAAGAGGAAGAGGTACAATTGTTCACAAATGTTTCACCGAGCTTGTTTTAAGTCAGTTAAAATTGCCTTTGAGAGTAGAGTTGTACTAAAAAGAGAGAGGAGAGATGGAAAAAAGAAACCCCGAAACAGGGTCCTGCTCAGGCTAGAGTTTCAGGCGAGAGAGGAAAAGGTCTAGTTATCCAGAGCCAACTGCATTGTTAAAAGTTCATACTATCACTTTGACATTTAAAGTAGGACTCAGTGTCTTTGTAAATTCCTCTTCGTATTACAAGTGCAGGTCTCTGAGCTCAGACCATTTCACAAACCATAACATTTTTTAGTGAGTGATTGATCTGTATTATGTGTCCTAGCCATCAGAAGAATCTTGGGATGTTGCTTGTATAAACTGTAATACAATCTGAGCCGGGGCGTTTAGTTACAGACTTTCATAGACCTATTGGCGATACTCGGTCCTCCTGGATTTGGGAATAAGGCTTATCTGATACCTTAAAAAAAAAGAAAGAAAAAAAAAAAACAAAAAAGGGGGGGGGGGAAAAAAAAAGACCCTCATTTTCTGTGTTCCCCACTTAAATAACTCAACACATCTGGTAACACTGTAGGATCATTGTCCTTTCCGTTCCTCTGCAGTTCATATTGCTACAATATTTCTTCAGTATCTAGTTTCCTAAAGGGCAATGTGATTTTTTTTTTGTGATTTTTTTTTTCTTTTTAATTTTTTTAGGCTGTTTTTATAGGTCTTGCAAATTAACCCATATGCATTGCAAGAAGCAGCATGACTTTTAATCAGCACCGTTTCTAAAGTTAGCGCTTGCTCTGTGTGTATGAATATGTATATGAACCAGTGTTTAAGAAAAAGAAAACACACAACCTTTCTGCTAGGACTCAAAACTGGCATACAAATGTGGGTTTATTATCAAATAAAGTATGCCTAAATGTTAAAATATCTTTCTGTTAGGGGTTTTATCATTTGACTTCTTGTCTTCAGTTACAACAATGATAAAAATTGAAACTGAATCTTTTAATTCAATAAGAATTACGTTGAATTTTAGGAAGCAAAAAGTGGAATCAGATATAGACTCATATGCATAGGAAATTAAACATTCAAGAAATTAAAACTTTGTGAGCAACTAAAGGGGTAGCCTGAAGGTGCACTTATTTGAAATGCCTGCATTTAATTTTACAATAAATCTGAGTATTTTGTTCCAATTAAGACCGTTTATGTGCACGACTTTAAATTGTACAGTAGTTCCAGGGAGACCGTGGACTGCTTGTTTTACATTCTGGATCAAGTTCAGATTTTTAGGCTTCGCTTGAATAAAATAAAAAGTCTGAACCCTGAAGATAATACAGATTGATAAATCTGATTTAAACATTCCCGTGTTGCAGCCTTTCAGTGTATGTGGTACAGCTGAGCCTCAGGCCATGCACTAAATACATCCACAGTGCATTCCCAGGGCACCCGAATACCAAATGATCACATTTGAAAGGTTACCTTTCTATGGATTCTGACTTCTCTGTATTAGCCACGAAGATTAGAATTTTAACAGCTCCCAATGAGAGGTATTGTGAAGTATTTACTTGGCAGGAAAAAAACAAAACAAAACAAAGCCCAGATGAGGTGCTGTCTCATATTCATGAACTGGGATTTACTAGTTCTGTGAACGTCCTTGTGAGAATACACTCCATAGTTCACACTTCAGGAAAAAAACAGGAAAAAAGTGTCTTGTTTTTCATTTTTATTAACTTAAAACTTTGATAAAAGTGTTAGTGTAGTAGAGGTTTTAGCAGAGAGACAGGATCGTGGTTGTGCAGAGTATAGCCCAGTAAATCCTGCAGTCTTTCACAACTAGCTTTCTGTGAGAAATTTATGGCCATTTATCTCTCTGGAAATCTGGCAGTAACTTTATTAGTAAATTTGGTGATATTTAAAGATGTAAGGCTTTTTCTCCTTTTCTTTTGCAGGTTGTGGAACTCATTTCAAGTGCTATCGGTGACCTAGTGCAAGGTATATATTATGAAAACTCAAAATCATCTGAGGTAAGAATTTCAGTGGCTTTACATTTGGTGATATTAATGCATGACCACAAAAACCATCTGATTACTTTCTCATCTGTTTAAAAGAAGAAGGGAGGAGGAAGAGAATTAGCTGCAGTCCTAATGAATTTCATTGGTAACATCCTTATGACACCTGGGAACTCAGATGGAAGTTTCTAGAAATACTTAAGGAGGGACTATTTTATGTGAGTGCTTAATAAAATAATCTCACCAGGAGCTCTAGACATGTCTTACTATGGGCTTTACCAAACGCTGCCAAAGGTTTCTTGTCAAGGTTCTGTTAGAGGCATTTATTACAGTGTTGTCAAGATCATTAATGTTTTCATGTGAACTCTCTCACTGCTAAGCCCAAAGTTGTTTATGACAGTGCTTCATCCCAAACTTATATTGGATCCCTTCCTCTTCTGCATATTCACCTTTTGATGATATAAACATGAGTTTTGTCCTGAAGCTGTAGAGTGTAGCACTTCACTCTTCTCTACCAAAAGCCACCGTGCATGCATTGCAGGAGTCAGCATGGGCAAAGACAGTGGCTGGTGATGTTTGTGACCAAATAATCTTGTATTCCTCCAAGGACAATTATGGATGTGCTTTGTTATTGTTTGGCAAAAACTGTAATGAAAAGTGGTCAAATTAAATCTAGGCATTTCTGCCTAGAATATTAATGAAAATTGTAGAGACCCTTCTTGAAGAAGGCTTCTTTCAGCAGGGTGTTGGAACAAAATAGAGTTCTTTCTTCCATTCACTATCACTGTATCTTAACACATGCAAAAAATGGATAATTTAAAGTTTGCATAAACTCCACAGGTTTTCTAATAGCAGGTTTTTACTCACTGATGAACAGTGTGTATATGTGAATATCTACCTTGAAATCCCCTGAGGTAGATAGGTGTACTAACAGAGATGTTGTCTCACGTGCCTCGTTTACCTCAGAGACCTGAACCTTAACGTCCAGTAGGTGAAATGGCTTGAGGACTGCAGAAATGCCTTTACATTTATTGTGTATTTAGGTGGCAGTTGTGCCGTACTGTCGCCGTGTGTAGCAAAATGAATTCCTTAGTGGAATCCCTGGTCACACGGGTCGCTGCTACAATTGATACCTGTGCCGATGGCTCTGCAGCAGCCAAAGGATGGTGGGCAAGTCAAGAATACCACCAGCTAACAGCAGCTGGCTGGGCTCTGGAGGGTGCATCTCTGCTGGGCAGTGTCCATCCCTCCTGCTCTGCAGCAGCAAACACATGTTCCTAAAACGAACCTCCTGGAAGCTTGTTTTCATTGAAACCAGTTGGGTAGGAATCGATGGGGCTGCTGGAGAGCTCTCCCCTTGGAGGAAGCGAGAGCCTACAGCAGGGAAGGGGCAGTGGTGTGCCTGGGGGAGGCATCTGGGGCAGCGAGCTGGCCAGTGCATGAGGATGTGGGGAGAGGATGAATTGCACAGAGTGGCCTCTGGCACCTCTCGGGAGGGGTTCCTGGGTGGAAGCGTGGCAGCAATGTGACACTGGGGACTTGGCAGGCCTTCTGCACCTGCTGTGTTTGACCTGTGAATAAACAGACTTGAGCTTTTGGCTCCCAAGTGCTGTGCTCAGGGTTATGCGTTAAAATAGGAGACGTTTCTGAGGTTTTTGCAAAGAATGTTTAAAATTTTATTTTCCGTGCTCAGATTGGTTTCTAAATACGAGTAGATTGCAGATATGTCATGTTTAAAAAGCCAGCTTCTCTTCTGCGTGTAAAAGTCGAGACCTTCACATTCATCTCAGCAATGAAAATGCATTTTATTTTGTCCACAGCCCTCGTACAAATGAGAAATGTTGTGTACTCTCTTGGGTTCCTGCCACTGCAGAAGGTCTTAAACTACTTCTTCTTAGTCTGTCTTTCTCTGTTTATTTTCTGTTGCATTACTGAAGCACTCCACACGCGTAGATTGCAAGAGAAGTGTGAGATGTGTTTACCCTGCCCTGGCTCAATTACAAATAGCAGCCTTATTTTGTCTTTTTCTGTCTTAAGGAGAGTTGAAAGTGCAATATACACATCCTAAGGGGAACCCAGTTAATTCAAACCACCCTTAGGATGGTGGCATACTCGTGAAATTTACAGGCCAGTGTCTGAAGTTCAGTCTTCATAATGGTAGCGCGTGGCTTCTGATGAGGCCTAGAACAAACAAGCGTGGGATCTACTTTGATTTTATTTTGTTTTAATCTTGTTCTCTAAAAAATTTGCTTCCATGTTGTGTGTGAGAGATTCCTGCTGCTTTCCTTGAACTGTTCTGCTGAGGCAGTGTCCCATTCGTGTCCTGGATGTCTCTTTAGCAAAGATTGCCAAGTGGAATAGGTCAGTATTTGGTCTGTCTTATTTGTATCCTTTGTGCATCTTCCCTCCACCCCTGATTGCAATTTGACTGGAAAAAAAATTGTGAACTGCATTTCCTAGAGGTAAGACAAATGCCTTAATCTACTCCACAACTAGAAGTCAAATGTCAAACTATTTCTTCTTAAGAGTAGGGCACAGAGATGTTAGTAATGGCATTTTCATTGCTGGGAATGGCTTAAATTTGGAAAAGAGAGATATCTTCTCACCTTTTTTTTTTTATTATTATTATTATTTTTGAGGCAGGAAAACCATACTTCCTATGTTAAATGTCTTTAATGCAGTTGTTATAAAGCTTCTCAGTACCATAAAGTAGACTAATTTAGCACCAAGTTGTTTTGAGCTTTGCTAGATGTCTACCTAAATGGTAGACAAAAATAATTCTGCCTAATTAACCTTTTTCCTCTGAGACTCTTAAGTTCATGTTTTAGGGGGGAAAAAAAAAAGTTTTGGTTTGCTTCATTTGGATGACCAACTAGAAAAAATGACCTAACAAGACTGACCTTATTTATTCCTGAAGACACATAATGGATATAATTATTTAACAGCGCTCATTAGCGCTTTATTTTCTTTGTAAAGAAAATCCCATTTTTAGTACATTCTTTTTGGTAATTCTTCGTCTTGCCTGCATAGTGATGAGTCATTAGATCTGTGTGAAATGGGGAAAATAAAGATATTATTTAAATTTTCATCTTCATTTAAATTGACAATCCAAGCTACGAAGTGTAGGCCTTGGTTGCGAAGAGAGCCTGAAGGTTTGAGCTGCCACTCATGTTCAAAGTACCAAACAGCTGCTGTGGTTTAAGACACTGCATTTACAGCATTAAGCTAATATTTTTGGACTGTAAGCTGAAAAAGAAATGAGTAATGTGATAAACCTTTACAGCTTTGTGTGCTTAATCCCCTCTCAACCCAAAATTCTGTCAGTAAAGGACATTCTTCCCAGTTCCTCTTTGTTTTTCCTAAATCTGGGAGTAAAAAATAGTGCCTTAAGTGAGTGCAAAGATGAAAGTTGGCAAACACAGCCTTCAGTCCTGGTCATGGTAGGTATTTTTAACAGAAAAAACCCCACATTGCACCCAGTCTCCCTTTCCTAATTTTAGGAGACCAAAGGCTCCTAAAGTGTTTAATTCACAGAATTCTGTCACACTTTTAGAAAACCTTGCCTTAATTTCCCAGATCATTTAGCAAACATTAATGAGGAATGCATTAACATGCCTGTCAGTTCCCTGTATTTCCCTGTTTAGTGAAGCTCAAGGTCAAACAGCAGTATCAGGAGCAGGACTTGGCATGTGTTGGCTCTTTGAGTGTCTCTGGCTTTACCTGTCAGACCATTCTGAAAATTATGCATAACTAAGAAGCAAAGCAAGTTTAAAAAGGAAGTATGGAAATGGAAAGTACTCATTGTAGTAAATAGTGGATTAACAGGTATTTGGTTTAGACCAATGCAGGTTTTCTCAATGAAAATAAGTTTCTTTTTTGGCAAAGCAAAGGGAGTTGTACCAATTCTTTGATGTTTAGTTACCAGTTCTGCATTGAAAGAGTTATGTTTTGGGCTAGTGTACATGTCCATCAACTGGACTGCTACAAAACTATGTTGTAAATAAAGGATTTGCTTACAGACTTTACCACAGGAGGTAAATCAAATGTATTTTGAGTCATGGTTTGGTTTTTTTTAAAACATATGTTCTGTTGCAAGTCAAAAAAGGAAGGATAAAATATGGAATTTGAGTAAAGAACATCTGTGAAAAGAATGGGTAAATGTGTCAGAGGGGGAAAAAAACACTGTACCTAGAAAGAAGGCCAATGCTATTTGTTTACTGCTTTTGTTCTTTTAAATACTAAGCTTTTCCATAGAGGTTTAAAACTAGCAGATGTGGAGAGATACTTAAATTTACTCTAAGTTTTCAAACATTTTTTTAATTGTGTGTTGTTTTTTTTACAGAGTCACACTAGAAGTATAAGGCAGTCGGTGGCATGTTTTATTGACCCATTTGCAAGCACCCTTGTTCCTCCAAAAGCAGTGAGGCTGTGTATTAACAGCCCAATAAAACATGCCCTGTCGTGTTCAGCAAGCAGGAATACATCTGTTGAAAGCTTATGTGAACCATGTGCAAGATGTTTGCAGGGTCTCGCTACCGGAAGAGAGAGTCATAGTTGCTTTGGGTTTTATTTATGTAAAATAGAAGTTCTTGAACTACCTAATTTAAATCTTTAAAATGTGGTATTTAAAAATATTTCTGTGTATTTCTGTGGATTATTTGCCCATTGAGAACAGAACTGAAGTTTGATATTATATATTTCAATCATTTTGTGCAACAGCAGATGGCTGGAAAAGAGCTGCCATGGTATGGAAACAAAATAAAGACTCCCTTACAAACTATAGCTGAAGATTTACATTTAAAAGTCTCCGACTATTACTCCTTCTCCTTCCTGTCTTTGCAAAAGTTTTTGCACAATTTTAAGACACAAATTTCATTCATATTTTCCTTAATATGCTTTCATCTTCTTTACTGTGACAAATCAAACTGAGTTATTTTTAAGTGCCACTTTTGTACTGGGGATCCTCGTTACCATCACCAATAGCTGCCTTTCCTGACGGTTATGATTGTATATTTTGTCCTACAATTTCATTTTCTAAAAGACTTTTGTTTCCTGTTGCCTGAGATGATTGTTTCAAAGCCAATTTAAATTATGAATGTAGCAGAATAAATAAAAAGAAAAGAATCTCAGCTACACAATTTCTTTCTAACAAAACAGTGATCACTCTCAGCTGGCCTTAATTTCCCATGGGAAATGATGATCGACAGACCTGGGTTCGGATATTTTGTCTATCCTCCCAAACTGTATCTGGAGCTGGCTGCTTTCTTCCAGTGATAGAGAGTGGTTTGGCTGTCTTCATCCAGCTTCTGCTACCCAGACAGCATGAGGGTTGGTTGTGATCTGGATCCTTTTCTTGGTGACAGAACTTTTGAGTGAGGTCACTCCATAGGCATTAGTTAATCAAATGTCTGACTACAGCTAGAATTAATTTGAGTTTAAAAAGGCTTTCATGTGAAGGGGTGCTAGGAATTTTCTGGTCCAGGGCTGGCTCAGCGAAATGTCCACTTTTATATTTATCCTCTGAAATATCCGCTGCAGACAAAACAAAACAAAGCTTGCAAAAAATTCTCTAAAAACAATAACTGTTGTCATGATGTCAGATGTTACAGACTTTGCAATCCAGAACTAGTTTCATTTTTCCCTCGATGTTTTAAAATAGTGTTTAGATCTTGTCATGCCTACTCTGGTTGTAAGAATGAAGCTTTGTTGGTGGATATATATGTTTATATATAACATGATAGTTAAGCTTTAGGAAAAATGGCATTTGGATTGTTGGAAAATTTTGCTAAAAAACGGTTTTCTCTGCCTTCTTAAACAGCAGAAGCTTGCAGGGTATGTGGTCATAAGATGTTCTGTGATTAAAATCAGCTATATTTTGGCTTGCAAGCTCATACGAGGAAAGGCTGAGGGAGTTGGGTGGTTTATAGTCTGGAGAAGACTGAGGGGGGATCTTGTCAATGCCTGTAAATATCTGAAGGGTGGCTGTCAGGACCATATGACCAGTCGTTTTTCAGTGGTGCCCAGTGACATGACAAAAGATTACAGACACAAACTTGAACATAGAAAGTTTCATCTAAACAAGAGGAGGAACTTCTTTCCTGAGAGGGTGACGGAGCCCTGGAACAGGCTGCCCAGAGAGGTGCTGGAGTCTCTGACTTTGGAGAGATTCAAAACCCACCTGGACATGATCCTGTGCAACCTGCTCTGGCAGGGGGTTGGACTGGATGATCTCCAGAGGTCCCTTCCAAACCTTCCCATTCAGTGATATGCTAAGGCACATCCACATGGACATGATGCCTTTTTAAAACTGGCTTCTCTCTGTAACCTATAGATTCACAGTACCTATGTTTTTAAGATTTCAATACCATGGAATATTTTTGTCTTGGTTGGAATTAAAACTAATAATTACAAAAATCATTGCCAATTTTCAATATCATCCAGCAAATTTTAGTAAATACTATTTTTTCACTGAGCAGATTGGTTGTGAAGGAAATGATTGTGTTGCGTCTTCCAAGAGCTCCTGATTTTAAATTTAAAATAAATTAATCTATATCTGAGTGAGGAAAAAAAAACCAAACTTGATATATAGGAAACTACTTGAATTAAATGCTCACTTTGACATTTTGCCAGTCATGGGAATTTGCACATGCTCTGGGCTGAGTTAAGATATTAAAACAAAAATACTACGGTAAAATGAAACACCAGGAAAGTTTAGGCTTGACTTTGTAAGTTATCATATGCATAATAGCAAACATGTGGTTTCTCTGTTCTTCACTTTCCTTCTATAAGTTAATAGTATGTCTGAAAGCAAAGGCATTTTGATACAGCTCTGTGTTACTTGGCATTGCAGAATTCTCCTACTTTTTCCATTAGTCTCAAATTATCCTCTCCCTTGTAACGCAGCACTTCTGGGCGATATCCATAAGGGAGGAAAATTAGAGCTGAACGGATGGATTCTATTTCATTTGTTACCGATTTCAGGACAGATAATACCTTGCTAGAAAACTATAGGGTCACAGAGAATTACTTCTTGCTCGTTTCTAAGTAATTTAATTGACGTCACTTTGAGGGAAAGGGCTTGTTATATAAGAGGGGGTTTTTATATTACTCTTTTAAACAATACTTTTTGGCTCAGTCTACGCAACAGATTTGGCTGAACTGAGAAATTATAAACTTTTTCACATTATACACTTGAATTCTTTTTCTGTAGCTTCTCATTACCCATTTTATTTTTTTCTAAGCAAAACAATTGTGATCTTTTCTGGGTTTATTTTTTTCAGCCCCTTTAGAGAGTACCTAAAGGTGTGACAGTAATACCTTTCTGTGAGGAAGATTACAAGTCATGTCTAGCTTTGAAGACCCATCAGTAAAATAATGGCATATTAACACCTTGTGAGCCAGAGGAGCTGCAGTTGAATTTGGGTTTGGGGAAAAGGGTTGGATTTGTGTTAATTAAAACACTTTGTGGAAAGTAATCCAAATGAATATTTTGGATACAAAAGATTTTGGTAAGCGTTGAGCAGCTGTGACCTTACACTCAAAGTGCTAAAGCTCACTAAAGGCATCACTGAGTTCTCTATCAGTCCCCTGGGGAAGTTGATACCTGACATTTCTAAATCACAGCTTTTGTTTTTTATTATTTTTTTATTATTTTCAGTCATGCCTCATCCTTAATATGGGAGTAGAAGTAGTACAAGGCCCTTCATTTTTCCAGTGCAGCTCTATGACTATTTTTGATACATTTTGCATCAGTTTTCTCCTTGACTACAAGGGAGAAATTGCAGGAATTCTTGAGTTTGTCTGGGAGTGTTGGTTCTTGGTAACTGGTGTGGATGTAGTCTGGGGTGGGGTTGGGGGGGATAAATATTTAATTTAATTTTTTTTCCCTTCCTGGTCCCTCATGACTAATATAGTTGGCTGCTAACTTTCAGTGTAATGATAGTCATTAAGAAAAGGATCTATGTTGTATCTGTTGACAGCTCCACGTATTTTGCACTGTCCTTTTTGAGCAGAAAATGAAGCTCCCAGTATGTTTATTCTGATACTTCACTCATCCCCAGAAGAATGCCCTTCTTTATTTGGCAGCAAGGCACCCAGAGTTTTGTTACCATGCATCGCCGTATCCTGTGCCACACCATTAACTTGTGCGAGCTGACCCAGCTACAGTTTCGGTGTTTTCATGTTAGCCTTTGTTTCATTTCCAGGAGAACTGTCTTACCGATGATATCAGCATATCTACGTGGAAGGAGCAGGTTTTCCTGTCACATAGTGCCTTGCTGGCAAAGAGCTGCCAGGCTGCAATGGAGCTAGCAAAGCACAGCCCTGAGATTCAGGACACGGCATTTCAGTATGGAAAGCACATGTCTATGAGTCATAAGGTATGCCTTTTCCTTTCATTCTGGGGTCTTACATATGAAAAGACTTGTGTTGCTCCTGAGCTCTGTCCTGTACTGCCACTGTGCTGTAGACTTTTGCCAGCAGGTTGGTGATGTTGGGAGATTTGACTGCTGCCTGGTGCGAATTGGTTTGCAGAAAGGGCTGCTATGGACAGTGCTTATCAACAGGCAAAATCACACTCCTGGCAACGTAGCTTATTTCATTCAGGCTGTTTTATTGTCCCTCTAGCACATCTTTCTGTAGCAACTTAAAGCTCTTCCCTAAAGCCACTGTTGCAGCAGCAGGAGTTGCAGGAGGAGGTGTGTGTTGCATCTCGGCTGCGACCATACAGAGGTCTGTACCAAAAGGCTCATCTGCCTGCAGCAGCACACGAGCTGGGGCATGAGCTGCAGTGGCTGAAGGACCTGCATATGTTCCCCTGCTGTGGAGGGGGTAGCTGGAGGATAAGAAAGGAGGTCACCAGATACAGACAAGGACAGTAGCATTTCCCACAGAAGGCCTCTGACCTCCATTAGAAGTCTTTCTGTCCACAACTAGGCTTAGTCCAAAGGAAAACACACACGGTGTGGAACTCAGATCCTTGGCACTCTCTTTTTGCCCTAAAGATCTGTCTGTTCCTTTTGTATTGCATTATTTGTGAGTATAGATGTAGCTTGAGACAGACAGACCTCCCTCCCATCCATTTCAGCCTCTATGGTTTAGACAGTTTCTAGCTCCTCCAAGAGATGGAAGTGGTTTTATAAAGCGCAGCTTTACTGCTCTAGAAGTGCCACTATACACTACTACAAGCTACAACTCTACCAGTAAATTTCTTCTAGTGCAGCCTGTAGCCTTAATATTCCCAGTATGCTTTAATATTGATGCATTCACCATTGGTACGTAGTTGAGTATAAAGGATTGCATAATTTTCATAGAAAGCTTCTAGCTCTGGAGTATTTCCTTTGTCAGAAGGCGGGTCATATTGCATCAGCTTCCTTGGGTACTGAAAAGTAGAATTTATTACCCTTCTGTCTACATTTAACCCATACCCAGGGCTAAACTGTAGCAGTTGCTCTATTACCCAATGACCCCCTGACAGCCAAGGAGGGAGGGGGATTGGAAAGAGGAGGCTCAGAGGTTGAAACTGTAGCAGTCAAACTAATACCAGTGCCAGCATAAAGTAAACAAAGTTATACTCAGCTCAGCAATGGTCACAGTAAACAGGGAGGGAGTCCTCAGGAGGCGAGGATCCCCTCATCCTCAGCAAACTTCACCTTTTATACTGAGCATGACCTTTATGGTATGGGATACATACATCTGTGAGCCAGCTCAGCTCAGCTGCCCTGGCTGACTCCAAACTGGTAATGGCCTGCAGACCATGGCAGGCCTGTGATTCTGTCCCAGTGAAATTGGGACACATTCACAGACTAAAAATATATATTCCTCTCTTCAAATACTGGATCATTCTTTCCTTTATATTTTTTCCTGCTTCCTGACACTCAACAGTCATCTACCTGATTGTGTCCCATCACTTTTCAAGCTCTGCAAGCTGCCCCTTACTTTGTAGATTCTCTAAATGGTTCTCTTTACCACAGCTTTCCAACACTGCAATGCTTTCAACATCTTCCCATCCCTCCCCCAAGCTTGAAACAGTGCAACTAAAGTACAAGTATCAAAGCAGAAAGCTGTGAGCAGGTATAAAATCTGGATATGGACCTTGATTTGTTCCTGGGTACTGAAGAAAGATTTTATTTTTTTTCTCTTTCAGCTACATTCAGACCTTCAACCATTTGTTAAAGAAAGTTCTAGTGACACCACCGCCTTCAGTTTGAATTCTGCTCCTGCAGTCCTTCATCAGGAATTCCTTGGAAGGGAGGCATGGATTAAACAGATCAGAGAAGTAAGTTACTGTTCAGAATTTCCTAGTTTTGCCATTTGTATCTTTCTTCCTATCTATACTTTCCATCTGCAGAGAAACTAACAACAGACAACACGACATAGAGGTTACCTCTGCTTTCCAGTACTTAACACCCGTCTCTCCCGTGCTTTCAAGAGGGGGAAATTTAAGGACCTGACAGTCAAGCTCTGACAAACTCCTGTATGTCAGTGTAACAAGCACATTAATTTGCTTGAAGCATATGTCTGTTTCTCTGCACTACTTGTGCAGTCCCATGTCTTAGCTTAAAGCTACATTCACTGGCAGCGTAAAGCAGAGAACTTTACATTCTAGCAGTTGAAAGATAGGCACACATTTCCTTCTGCCAACTTGGCTCTGGCAGCAGTAATTTCGGATAGGGGGAAAGATCTGAGTGACTTGGCTTCCTGGCCGCTACAAAATATTTGTGAGCTCTAGATGACTGATACCCTTATTCTTAATTCTCTTCATTCAAATGTTCCTTTCCTCTAACCCTTAGATGAGGAAGGCAGTAAGAATAAGATAGCTACGTGCTGTAGACCTTTTTTACTTGCCACGTAGCACAGCAAGGTTCCAGTTCATGAACAGCTTCCTGGGTGTTGCTGGAACACAAATAGATAGCTGTAGAAGACAGCAGGGAGGGAAAGGGGTGAAACCACCAAAATGGCCAAAATTAAGCATTCTAGTTCCTGCATCAGTGGGATGTGTTCTGTCTAAGCAGTGGTGGTGAGTACCAAGTGGAAATGTCTGCAGTTGTTACACAGATCTTTCATTAGAAAGGCTTCTGCTTTCAATAAGAGGCTATCTGTGTGCAAGCGTATTCATTCAAGATGGTTTTGCTAATGGTTCCTTTCCTTGCTGGTTTGAAAACAGGACTCTTGGTAGCAGGTATAGAGTCTGAGCTTGTGCCAGGTTGCACATAACACAAGCAAGAGACACAGTCTCTTCAGCAGTGAAATGTTGGGAAGTATGCACAGAATCTACACCCTTGCAGTGGTATGGAGCTGGGGAATCTGAAAGTGAAGCCAACCTTTTGTCACGTTGAAATTAGGGGCTGCTAAGTTACAATATGTGAGGAGGAATTTTGGTACTCTACGATCTCAACACAAGGCTCGTGTGTGAGTTGAATGTAAATAGAGCTGGACGATTGCAGTTGGAGAATAATGGTATTACAGCAGCACAGTCTATAAAAGCTTTGAACCAATTTCCCATCTGCAGAATCTAGAGGAGGTTGCAGGACTCCAGGAGTGCCGTCTGTCGGCTTACTAATTCTCATACCCGAAATAGGCATTACAGAAACAATGAAGCAGTTCTCTCTGAAAGGGGGTGGAGGGGGAAAAAGTGACTGCAAAAATATCTACTACTGCTTTGGCTCAGCACAAAGTGGAACACCTCATTCAGGAGCTTTTCTTTTTCTCACGGGAAGAGTGGTGGGATATTGGAATAGGCTGCCCAGGGAGGGGGTTGAGTTGCCATCCCTGGAC